>BQMF02000575.1:0-242277 GCA_027922465.2 Turritopsis dohrnii | reverse complement strand
ATTCAAACTTTGGCACATTTCGAAACTTAAAATATTTCAACAGTCTGGTTTGTTCACGATGTAAATTTCTGTGACAGCTAATCTCGTTTTGGTTTCCAATGTTGTTTGGAATTTCCCTACTAACGGTAACGGGTCACTTGATCCGTAAGGGAAAAGTTTACATGCGTTTTTCTAATTCTGATCGATGAGTGTTTTTAAAGCAAATGACCTTACAGTTTTGATTTTGTTTGTTGTACAGTGTTTATTGTAGAATGTCGCTGAATTGAAAGATCCCTCCTCAGATGATTTTTCACTTTCTGTATGCTCGTTATTAATATTTGATGAGCAGCCAAGAGGTTTTCCATTGTTCTTATAAGGTGTTTGATTTTGAGCGTTCTGCTTGTGGTGTGAAGAGTGATGTGTTGTTTTCTTGATCGACAAACTTTCGACAAGTGATTTAACTTTCCAAACATTTTCGTCCCTTCGCAGGGCAAATACTTATATGTCCTGACGTAAAATTGTCTCCACATTTAAAACAAGATTTCGACGATTTATTTGGCTCTGATTCAAGATTCTTTCTTCCACTGTATTTTCCATGTTGAACTCTGTGAACGGTTTCATTATCCTCATGTTTATTAGTTGAACTTTTAGTTTCCATTTCTTCGATTTGGGACAGGACGGCTTCGTATTCTTTCCCGATGGATAGTACTTTGTCTAACGTTAAGTTGTTTTCGCTTAAATAATTTTTCTTTAGACGGTTGCTATTACAGGTTACCACGACAGAATCTCATATTTCTTCATCAGTATTTGTAAACTCACAGTATAGTGCTAAGTTCTTTAAACGTGTTATATAACTCGTATCGATTCATCTTTTTCTTATCTGGCTTGTTTGAATAGGAAGCGTTCGTAAGTGATGTTTTTACGAGGTTGAAAATATTCCTCCAATTTTCTACACGTTTCTGCATAATTATCATTGTCCTCTTTTAGAGTTTTGTAAATTTCTCTTAATTTTCTACCTCCCAAATGTAACAATAATGCTTTCTGTTGTTTTTTATCAGTAACTCCAGCGGCTACAATATAAATATCTAATTCCTCTTCCCAAAGTAACCACTTTTTGTGTAAATTTTCCCCATCTTCTGGCACAAAAGGTTCCACACAGGATATTGCTTTTGCCATACTTTCTAATCTTAATAACACAATAATTCCAGGAATTTAAAACATAATTTTCATCCTCGTAATAGCGGATTCTCTGTCTGTCTGTTTATTTGTTTGTTTGTCTGTCACGCAAAATGGTAGATTGAGTTGTGGGAGAGATTATTTTATTTTGTGCGACGTCAGTGTGAAACCATTACATTGAGATCTTAATCAAATGCAACGTTTAGGGAAAATTATCTCGGTAAACAATAGGGCTAACTTTTTTTTTCGGTTATTGTATTTTCGTTTTTTCTCTTGGTTCGTTTGCCTTGAAAGTATTTTCGAGTTTCTGAGAAAGGTGGCTCTTTGCGAACGGATTGATGATCTTTACGTCGGAGAATGCAAGTTGTCCCCTTTGCCAAAAACCTCTCACTGATACATCTAGGCGAGCTTCATCTGATTTGTTGGATCCTCTGGATAATGCTTCTCCACTCAATGGCTGCAAGTGAGGCTCGGTGCATGCGTTATTATGCACTTGAGAAAAAACGTCGGCGAGAAATCTCAAATCTCGTCATGACGCTGATGGATGAATCCTTTTGCACA
This sequence comes from Turritopsis dohrnii, assembly GCA_027922465.2. NCBI lineage: Eukaryota > Metazoa > Cnidaria > Hydrozoa > Anthoathecata > Oceaniidae > Turritopsis > Turritopsis dohrnii. The sequence goes on along the minus strand of BQMF02000575.1, from coordinate 240,561 downwards.
CGATAAGGCATGGTCGACATCGAAGCGCTGACCACATGCACATTTTGATAGGAGATACGGAGATACTTCGGTGTCCATCGATACCTCAAACACAGGGAGTCAAAGAATTCTCTTTTATTGAGACAGAAGCCTTCGCTTTTAATTGGCACGATGGTAAGCCAGCTCGAAGCACCCTTGGCACATGCGAGGTCGTCTGCTTTCTGTTGATTTGGTGTTATTCTTTCTCTCAAAGATCTGAGAGTTTCAATTTCTCGATCAACTTTGGATTTCAACAATTCGTTCTTGACTTTTTTGTTGTCTTCTGTTATCTCAATGTTGTTTCGGTTTTGATTCTTGATTCTGCTCGACAGATTGCGAGTCATCCTTTGAGAATTGGAGAACTCGTTTGTTGACCATGAGCTGAAGATGGGAATGGATAGGCCACCCTTTCTTGGTGGTAACGATAGCAGCAGCCGTTCGTCCTGGGAACAGTGATGACCATCAGTGATTGTTGGGATGAATACTGTGTCAAGAATATGATCGAATGGAGCCAGTTGTTGCTCAATGTCAGGTATTGTTCTGTTGTGATAAGTGAGTTTATGCTTGAGACCAGCGACAAAAGCTACATAGGCTGATTGTGGCTCGGACTTTGCAATACCACACAGTACGTTAAGTTGAGAGCACCATTCTTCAACGAGCTTGTTGACATATTTTCTTTTTTCTTCAGCTTTTCCGATGAAGCCTCCGAGATACTTTCGTCCTGATGTTATCAGCTTGATTTCAGTGCCATCAAAGATATTGCATGCCTTTTCAAGCATGTTGTCTTTCACGATAAGCCACGATTTCGAAGGGTCTGGGAAGTAACTTAGAGATGGACCACGATAGACAATCTTCTCACACCAACGTCGTAGATTTTTGAGTTTCCCTGGACCTCCTAGGTCATCAGCAAAGGCAGCATGTTGAACTGGTTCGTCGATGCTGTTGATGGCGTCCAGCAGGGGAAGTAAACCAATGGCGTAAGATGGTATTGCCAAAGGATCCCCTGTGTAGTGCCTTCAGTGGATGAAATCTCTAATCCTTCTTGAACGAACGAGCGTGAAGGAACTTTGTAGCAGTTGGAAACATAAAGTTGCCATAGCAGGATATGTTATGCAAAAGCACTTTGCGACTTATGGAGTTGAAGGCATTTCCTGCGTCGACTAAAAGAAGAGCAGCAGTCTCTTCTTCTTCAACGATTTCTCGCATTGCATGAACGGCTGCTTCGCATCCAGATTTTTGCCCGGCACAGAGCTGTAATTCAAGAATGTTTGGTTTGATGATGGAGATAACTGCTTTTCCAACAATTCGCAGAAGTACCTCACCGATACCAATCGGCCTAACTCCTGGAGATTTGTTGAGAGGGATAAGGCGACAAGTTGTGTATGCTTCAAGACTGGAGGAAGTATCGTTTGTTTTTATGTCTTCTCTGCATAGTGTTTTTGCAAAAGAAGCTAGCGTTTTTTGAAGATCTGAGCTAAATCTGCCAAAGTTATTAGAAAGCATCAGAATCCAAACCGGATGGTCCACTAGATCCTTTCGTTCTGATGGCAGATTTTACCATGGTTGATTCATCAATTCCTTCGAACAGTACAGGATCAATGAATGGTTTCGGTCCATGAATAAGAACAGATTCGTCTGCGTTCTTTGCTTCAGGGTGTTTTGATTTGAGGCCGTTAATTACTTCTTGTGATGAATGAAGTACACCTCCGCTTTCATTTTTGTCCAGTATTTTCAAGGCTGCGTTGATTTTCCCCATGAAGATAAGTTTTGCAAAGTTTTTGGAGAACTGTTTGTCACGTTGTTTGTTATGTGTTGATTTGAGAGTTTTCTGGATTGTCCTTGATTCTCTCATAAGTGCGTCAAAATCACCTTCATTCCATAACCGATGTCTCCTCTCAAGACACATGCTGTGCTGTTTGGCGGTTGATTTGTAGCTTGGCTTTTGCAGTAGTACCGATGGCATAACCATTACCATAGTAAGTGCGATATTTTTATAATTTTCGGAATCATCAACCCTACATTGAAGCCATTTCGTTGTTTCAGCAATGAATTTCTTCCCATTGGCACCACTCGGGACAAAGAACACGTTTCTTTTCCAGAAAACAATCTCGTTGTACATCGCTCGGAAAATCTGGATGATGTCGTCCTTGGGATGATTTCCCCAAATGCTGTTTAATTGAGATTGCGGCTGCTGGATGTAGTTCTGTTGAGCTTTTGCGTCACTTTGTTTATCGTTGAATTTTGCAATGGAAGAGTTTCATGTTTTTTCTTGCAACTGTTTAGATGATTACTCCTTCCCCTTTTCGATGTAAACTTATTACCGCATATTTCGCAAACGTATTCGATTGTTTCTTGTGACAAAGGAAGGACTTTCTCTTCTCCTGGTAGTTCTCTTGGTTTCCATGGGATCATATGCAACAAAGACTCACCAGGTTTTAATGATCTTTTCTCGGAATTCAGTATTGGAAATGCACGAGTTTCTTTCTTTTGTATTGAGCTTCCTTCATCTGGGCAGGTGTTGAAAGGGTCGTCCGATGCGTTTTCAGTTGCCATTCGGTCAGTATCTTGGGCATGGAACAATTCAGAAAATCGACAAGTCCACCTGGGCTTGTTTCCGTATCTTCCCGTGAATCTGAAATCGTAGTTCTCTTAAGACGAATTTTTTTTCCCCTTCCTTTCTTTCGAAAAGACGCTTTTTTGTTGCAAATCTTCGTAAGAAAACAGTTTTTTTGAATAACGGTATGATAAGTAGTATTGGAAAGTATCTTTATGAGAGGTTATGCTTTGATTTATCTCCACAATTGCTTTCCTCTTCACTCGCTTTCTTGCCGCAACATTTTCACATCCGCCATCTTTAACCGTTTCTCTCTGACTTTTTTGGGGTCCGCGATATTGGCCATGGGGTGATGAAAAATTTTGGGCAAAATTTTTGGGGACGGGGCTCTATGACGTCATCAAAACTTTTGATCGACGATATCTCCGAAACGGTGCGTCATAGACATATGATCATATACATTTTCTTGCTCAGAATTTCAAGCTCTACAAGATGACAACATTTTGCGTTGTCAATTCCTTAATTACATTTTTCGTGAAGTCTTTGGGACGTGACATAACGTAGGCTGAACATGGGCGGCGAGCGACGCCGCCTTGGCGGCTAGTCTATATATTAATAGCCGATTCTCCGTTCTTCAACCATTGTACTGAGATCCTAATCAAATGCGCCATTAAGTAAAAATTATCTCGGTAACCAATAGAGATAACTGACGCTTTTTGGGGTCCACGATATTGGCCATGGCGTGACAAAAAATTTGGGCAAAGGTTTTGGGGACGGGGCTCTATGACGTCATCAAAACTTTGATCGACGATATCTCCGAAACGGTGCATCATAGGCATATGATCTTATACATTTTCTTGCTCAGAATTTTGAGCTCTACCACATGGGCACACTTATCATTGCCAATTCCTTAATTTTATTTTTCGTGAACTCAACGTAAGGTGAACATGTCACGCAAAATGGTAGATTGAGTTGTGAGCGAAGTTATTTTTTTTTGTGTGCGACCTCAGTGCGAAACGAATACATTGCAACCCCAATCGAACGTGACTTTTTATGGCTGGTGAGCCAATAGGGATAACGTTTTTTTTATTATTTATCATAGCCGGTGAAAAAAGTGTGTCGTGAAACAAAATGTTTTTTTGCTTTTGTTTTAATAATTAATTTCTTTTAATTGTTATGCGCTTCTGATCGAACATGTTTTTATTCACTTCATTCTTTTAACACGTGCATTTTTTCTCCTCCCGTGTGATCGTTTAAGAGTAACCATTTTTTCATCTACTTCTGACAGCACCCATGTTAGAGCGCGTAAAACAAAAGCTAAAAATAAGTTGAAGTATTTTTTCTCTACATTTTGAGTGTATTGTTGAACTGATAATCGATTGGTTTTCAAAAGTAAACAAGAGGCCCTGAGACCTGAAGGCCAGCGCTTTCAGGAAAGTTGAGGAGGGATGGACTGTAAAGCAAAATCGAAAACCTTTTTGCTCACCAGGAAGCTCGAAATAGGAATTCTTGAGATACAACTAGTGTGACAGTGAATAAGAAACCCCAGTTCAAATGTGAAACAGATATTGAGTTCATGAAGCAATATAACATTGTAGTAAAATTTAATTCAAAACAATCATAGATATTAAATATACAACACATTCACTCAAATACTTATGAATGCACCATTAATGTCTACACATAAAACTAATAGAAACAACAGAAGATGAGGCCTGAAAGTTAGTGATTTCAGCAAAGTTGAAATATGTTGGACTGTAAAGGAAAATCGAAAAACACTTTTGCAGCAGGAAGGTCAAAATAGTGGCAGCGATTCAGAGAATAACACATTCTAGTTGAAAAAGCAGACAGGTACCTTCTCAAAATTGATTGCATTTACCAGCAACATTACAAAAAAACTTAATTCAATAAAATCTTTATCAAAGAAATTAACGATACGAAGCATTCACTCGAATTAGTTAATGTTTTACTTGTATATACCTGAATATGTAAAATTAAGTTTATATAAAAAAGACTTTTACGTACGGGTTTTCTCTAAAGTAACTTATAAGAGATCTTTTCCAAACAAAATATGATTTTTTTTTTCAATTGAAGTGAATACAAATCTGATTTCGATTAAAAAAAGTTTGTATTAAAGTCAAAATAAGTTACTAAGTCTTCAAATAAGCTGTTTTTGAGTATATATACTTCAAAAGATTTCATGCAGACCTTGTGTTATATGATCACAAAAAGTTCAAAAGTAAACCTCTCCCTGTGCAGATGATTCCGAAAAGGAATGACTATAGATCATTAAAAATTTATGACAGTAATTAAAAAATACTGTGTTTGTATGCGTGACAATGTGTCTTTCACACATTTTTGTTGTATATACTTCATTGAAAATAAAAAAGTAAGCAAAACAACTGCTTATTATTTGAGAATAAGAAAATAAGAGATTGCACACACACACACACACACACATACGTACATCGACCGAGTTGTGGAACATGTACAATTTCTGTCCACGTTATGAGGGCAAAGTCCCTCAAAAAATGTGTATCTTAAACGGTTGTTAGATGACCTCTCTTTTTCACGCCAACTAATGTATTTTGCGCCATCATTTGCGTCCATTGTACTCACAACTTTTCCAGCTATACGCCTTGTCCATAAAGTGAAAACACATGTTTGGGAGCCTTCGTAAATGGTAGCACCGTGTTGTGGGCCATGTAAACATAGTCATTTCAGCGCTATGGGGGCATGTTTTGTTTCTCATTTTAATCCCTAATGGAGTTGAAGATGGTTGTCTAAAAGACGTTAAAGATAAAAAACCCTTGTTGTGGGCCTTGAATCTATCTATTTAGGCGTCCATAAAGTGAAAACACATGTTGCGGGAGCCTTCGTAAATGGTAGCACCGTGTTGTGGGCCATATGTAAACATAGTCATTCAGCGCTATGGGGGTATGTTTTGTTTCCCATTTTAATCCCTAATGGAGTTGAAGATGGTCTTCTAAAAGACGTTAAAGATAAAAAACACTTGTTGTGGGCCTTGAATCTATCTATTTAGGCGGGAAATGCGCTGTTTTTGCCACGGGGGTAACTGTACTTGTTGGGGAAAGAGGTTTGAGTCAAACATTAACTGTTATTGCCATTGATTTGCCACCCGTTTGCATTTTCTACCGCCAAAAACCATACACGCAGTGTGGGCCTGCACATTGTGCAGCAGATGTTTATTGGAATTTTCTTGTGTCAGAGTGTATGTGACCCGATGCACCTGATAAAAGAAGTACATTGGCGATGATATAGGTAACAATTTCACTAATATTTGGAACAGACACTTCAGTTAAGGAAATATATATTATGTGGTGAATGTTATATATCACATTGTGGTATTCACTTGCAAGGTCTTTACTCTTATCGAAAAGTGACCTGTTCCATGATAAAAGGGATTTAATTTCGCGCATTTGAAATCAATTTATTTTGCATTTATTTTGAAATCAATGTATTTTATCAAAACTTAACTTCCGCTTGTCTTTATCACCCACATTCTTTGTTTAAAATAGTTTTGTAAGCAAATTTATATTATATATATTACAAAAGAAAATAAGTCCCGTTTTGGAAAAATAATTTTGTGCGCATAAAGCTATTTTCAGCGTATATTCTGTCCTAAAGTTTTTGCGCGATTATCTTGCATTACAAAAAGCTTTGTGCTAAAGTAAAAAATAATGCATTTTTTACAAAACTTATCAACTCTTCTGCCATGAAAATCACGATGAAATAGTTATAATACTTATTCAGTTAATTAGAACTTGAAAATGACAACAAAATTTATGGTAACTTTGATGTTGATAAGAGAGAGAAAGTGAAGGTTGAAATACACAATCCGTTTAAACCTTCGGTTTAACCTGACGGATGACTCATAGGTGACAGATGACTCATAGGTCGAAACCTTTGAAATTATTTGTGTCAGTTTATATCAGTTTAAAAGTTTTAAAAGTATCATTTTTGTTAAAAATTATTCTATTATTAAAAATTCTATTACCGGTCGTTGAAAACATGGAACAGCTTGCCAAGATACGTTGTAAATGCTGAAACACTAAACAGCTTCAAGAACAATTTAGACGCATATTGGGCTGATCACCCGCAAAGATTTGATCACAAATTACACAAGAACGATTCGTAGAGGCTTGTATTGCCTGAGAATTTGTAATACTGAAATAATAATAATAATAATAAAAAAAAATATTTTTAATCATGGTGGGCAACAACAAGTTACCATAAATTTTGTTGTCATTTTCTCATCCACTCAATGCTCTCAAAATCTGTTTATTGTTGTTTTTTTTAGTGAAACTCATCATAGAGTGAGTGAATGGCATCTATTCTAAAACAGTAGTGCCTGGAAAATACAAAGAAAAAACCCTATGTGTATAATATAAGTGACGGTCCAGGGGAATGTGATAACAAACGATATTAACATAAATAACGTTATTAACGTAAATTATCGTAATTAACGGTTATGGAAAAATTCTATAACGATAATTATCGTAAATTTTTACCGTAAATAATGTTAAAGTTTTGTTACTTTTAGTTAGAACGTGACGATAAATTTCAATTTAAATCTTACATCTTGTTGACATTTTCTCAATCATTTTTTTTAATTTTGATCATAACTTTCATCCTACATCCCATCTACATGTTGTGTTTTTTCTTCGAAGTTATCATAGCGTTGTGAAAAATTCTTAGCCAATGTTCCCATTATACTGGATAGTTTTTGTAATGTTTTAAATTCTATCCGGTATAATGGGAATATTTTTTTCTGCTGTCGTCGCTATAAAACAAACTTTTTTTTTAACTCTTGCGACTTTGATAAAGTTCAAATTATAGATTTCTAATTAGCTTCCCAAAACAAATTCCGAGTGTAGCGAGGGACAGAAGTGCGCTGTTGTTTTAAATTGCAATAAAAAAATGTTTGTTTTCCTGAATGTATCTCTCCATTTCGAATAACGAAGATGTTTTCTATTATTCAATGGCGATTATTCGCTCAAACACATTACTTGGTGTGTATACTTTTTATTACAAAACTTGTATGTCTGACGTCAAAGGAATTTTCTTCTATTTAATTCTTTACCTGTAGTGTTAGTGTTATATTCTGTCTGATCTTTTGAAAATATTCTTGTTTACAAAAATGAAATTAAAGGTGCTATTACATATATACATCACATTTGCCGGATGACTGACTCTTTTTACTACTGAGTTGGCTTGTGACATTAAGTATAAAAAAAAAAGTTAAGAAATTTCTTTTTATGCTTTTCTAGTGGCACCCGTAATAAAATAATAATAAACTGGTTTACATTGACGTAGCAGCTGAGACAGAAGGTTTCTTGAGAAACAGGTTAAAGTTTTAACTGCAAATGGAATAATTCGATTTTCTACAAGAGTTTTTTTTGGGGAATGGCTTGAGAATAAAGTGTTCGAAACAATGCACAATGCATGCAAACATTTAATATTAGTTACGGAAATGTACATTTATTATCTTCCTTTCCAAACAATTCTTGATTAATGTCAGAAAATAAGGGAACAGAACGATCGTTGTAAACATGTGCAAATGAATTGTATATCTTGCAGAACAATTGATAGCTTTTATTGAAGCCAAAATTACAATTGTGCGCTTGAAGTATATATAAACATTGTGATATACATTTTCTTTACTTAAATAACCACGCTTGTCTTCCCGATTTTTTATTGCTCGAAGCCATGATTTCCTAAAGGATACTTTTAACGAAAATTAATTTACCAGATAACCTGCTGTAACTCGCATATTACGAACTTAATTCATTTACGTAAATAAAGTTTTTTTTTAAGCGATGTTACGATAATAACGATAATTAACGTAAATGTTTATAGAAAATAACGGTAATGTATTTTTCTATTAACGTAAATTCTTTTGTTTTATTAACGAAATTTCTGTTAATAATTTACGTTAATATCGTTTGTTATCAAATTCCCCTGGACGGTCACTGGAAGAAGATGAATAGATCTTTTTTAAAAAAAAAAACGAAAGGTCAAAGTTTTGACGTAGCAAAGCATCTGTTTTTGTGGACCATTTGTCAGGTCTAAACGGAAAGTTGAAACTGATCATGTATTTTAGCCTTGAGAGAATGGACCATCCCAACTATGTGAATAGACCTCATATCTACTGTATGAGGACCACTTCACAGAAAATTATAGTATTAGTCCTAATCAAATAGTACCTTAATTCACTTAATTATTGCACATCTTTTTTTTCACGCACCCTGATTTTGTAAAAGATCAAACTTCACGCACTTTTATAAAAAAAATACATTTTGCCAATTTGCTTAGATTTTGTTTTTGTTAATGTTAAATGAAAATAAGGATGACAATTACTAATAATAAATTTTTAAAAGCTATAATTTTCATAAGTTTAAGCAAAGTACAGTAAGTTGCACATTTTGCTGCCATTCACATATATAAAGGTGCGCCGATCAATTACCTCCCAAGATAGGATGGGCGTTATGTCCTTTTTCTGCAAGTCCCACACATACTTTGGTAGTTCTGTTGGGTTTGATTTGTGTTCGTATTTAAAGCTTGATTTATGCGGATACCATCTCTCGTTTTGTGTTTTCTGTCAGCCCAATGTAATAGACACCTTGATCGTTGTCAGATGACTTGACATGGCACTGGTAGATGACTTGTTTTTTGTGGCATTTTCCATTCAGCAGACAAAGCTCCTTATTTCGGCAGTTACAAGTGTTGTCAATGTGTATTGTGTCGGATAAGACTTTTTTGTTGTGCGACGAGATGATATTTGAAACGTTTGGCAAGGTACTGTAGCTTACTTTCAGGTTATTTCTATTAAACAGTTTGTGGAACAGATGTTTCTTTGGGAAGTTTTTGTCGATAATTTTCAGAAATTTTCAGGCCACGTTTGACATTCAAGCTGTATGGTGGATTGAACCAGATCACTTTGCGCTGTCTTGATTGATTGGTAGACTTGGGGTGTCGTTGAATGCTATCTTTTTATTATTGAACACTATCTTTTAATTGTAATCACTTTTTTTCAACGCATTGTTGTAGAACTTGGAAGAACAATGGAAAACTTCTTTGTTTGCTGAGTGTTTGTTTCCCTTGAGTATTTTGTAATTGAAATCATATCATAGTAAAAAAGAAAAATATGATGTGTAAAAATTAAAAATTCGGAATTCATTCACTTACATTTTGAAGAGAATCATGAAAGTTTAATGTCAAATGTCTTTTATATAACACTCTTTTATAGGCATAGTAAAAATACTTATGTAAGTTTTGAGATTTTTAACTCCAATGAAAGTTTTAATCCAATGACTATTAAGATATAATTTTTATGAACCAATGATGAAAGTGTAGCACTCTCTCACAGATGTCCACCTGCTATTTTGGATGTACGAAACTGCAAAAATGGTCTAGGTTTGGACAGTGAAGAAAAAAAACCAGACGGTTTTAAAGTATTTCTTGCTTTACGAAAACTGCTTTTAGATATAGTTGTCTTCTTTTGAATTTTCCCTTAACACTTTTTCACCTGAAAACCAAAAAAATTTGTGCACAACTAATTTTGCATTATATCTAATTTTTGTGCATTTGTAATTTTGCCTAACTTATTTTTCGCGCACCGTCATGTGTGGAAAGGAAATATGAGCGTGAAAATTTAGTGATGGTAATCAAAAATTCCATTTTTTAAGAAAATGGCATGTTTCACTAAACAGGTTGATTTGATGCCAAAATGATTCAATCAATGTATCAATTTAGGCTTCTTTAAATCTTTTCATTAATGACCGACCATTCGTATATTTAGGTGCTCCTCATGGGCGTTTTGACCAAACCCAACAAGATGCATTTTATGTGGGAGACAGTACCAAGACATGCAAATAACATGACCGACCCATCTCAGTTGTTGACAAGTGTCAATTGTTGTGAGTTTATGTATCTACCTTTGAGTACAGTTGCTAAATTTAACAGAATGGAATAACTGACTGTGAGTTTAATCCGAAAACAGAGAAGGTGGAGAGAACAGTTTATAGTTTATTATTTTGTATTAATTTTTTTGTGTGTTACTGTTTAGGTAAATGGTTAATATGATAAAGGCTAAAAATGTGAAATAAAAAAACATGAATTGTTGTTAAGAAAGTTTTGTTTTTAGCTGGGTCATGCAAGGAATTAGATTATAGCAGTGTGAATTAACCCACTCAGCTTTTCAGAACTCAGATTGATGTTTGGGAGGAGTGTCTCGTTGATCAATTCATGTCATTACAGCTGCTGTAGCCCAAATGGGGAATTAAATACTAGGACCTTCTTCACATGACCTTGTAGATGACTGTACCTTCAGGAAATGATGGGATGTTTCTGAATAAAAATTTGAGTAAAGTAATTTTCTTAGGAAAATATTTCTCACATTGAAATGAAAATTCTACCATTGATAATGATAAATGAGCTCTTCATAGAGCTTATTCAAGAGTAAGCATGTTAGTTTTGCCATTGACAACACCTTTTATAGTCTGTGGTAAGGATATCAATAGTGTTATTCGTCGAATTAACAACAACCTTGATCTGTTTTGGAATGATTCTCAAACAACGACATGGTTAGCAAACCCTGATAAGTTCAAAGAAATCTTATTTGGGATTGAAGAAAAAACATTAGTTTAGACTTTAGAATCAGCAAAAATCATTGCGAAGTCAAGCTCGTTGGAGTCACTATTGACCGTTAGTTAACTTTTTATCCTCCTGTGATTAGTATCTGCAAAATAGCCCCTGCCAAAACTAAGCTTTTAACGAGGATAAGAAATTATCTGACACAAAATCAAGCAGATCATCTGTACAATGTTCATTAATATATGCCCATTTAATTGCTGCATTTAGTGTGGATGTTTTGCAGTAAGATGGCTCATAACTTAATTGAGAGAACTCATTAAGTTCTTTGTGCAAGATTTAACACTTATGATGCAACATTTGAAGAGCTGTTAGTCGGAAAATTGCAAATTTCGCTTAAAAGGGATATTTCGCGGAAGAAATTTTCACAAATGCAGGGCATAAGAGGAAATTTTCAAAAAAGTGAATTAATTGATTTTAAAATAGAAAACATCTTTTTGTATTTTCAGGTCAAAAAATGGGTCGGAAAGCTAACTCTTTTTGCGTTAGATTTAATTTTTCACAACTTTTTGTATGTTTTACATTTAAAATGAATTTAAATACAAAGTTTTTATTCATCATTCAAAATATCAGTTATCTAACGATGAAGAATAAAACGAGCACGTAATCAGATAGCTTCGGTGAACCTTAAGAAAGCAAAAACTGACGAAATAGGAAACGCTAGGAATCTAAGAAAAGATATCAGAAGTTTTTTCAAGTCAGCTTTAAATAAGCCTAATAAACTGAAGACTTCTAGTTCGACTGATACGAAGAATATAATTATTACTAAACTTTTGATTGATACATAACAAAAAGAGTTATTCGTTTGGAAATCTTCACCTTGCTTCCCTGAATTTTGATAAATTTCGCGGAATTTCTTTTCGCGGATTAGGGGCAAATTCGCGAAAATTTCTTCTCGCGAAAATTTCTTCCCTGGTACCAAACTCCAAAACTATCCACATTAAAAAGCACTTGGTTACTGAAATCTTTAAATCCTTTATCACCTAAACCCTGAGTTTATGTGGAATTCTTATATTTTAAAGCCTGCGTTTTACAATCTCAGACAAGGAACTTCTCTTGCTATTCCACATGGTACATCTCCCTGTGCATGTTATTCTTCTGATTTTCATGTTGCATTAGCATGGAATAATCTCCCAGCAGAACTTAAACTCAAGAAATCTTTGTCATCCTTCAAGCGTAAGATTAAATTGCTTACAATATAATTGCAAATGCAAGAATTGTAATTAATATTTTTTTTCTTTTTATATCATATCTATTTCTAATTATGTATTTTTTATACTTTTTTAATGTTGGAGTTTATTAGTCATTGTATTATTTACATCATCTAACTCAAAACAGAGAATAAAGAAAAATTTTTACAAAAACATAGGTATCTTTCATCAATATAATTGTAAGATACCTCCTGAAAATAATCTTATTGTGAAAGGAAAAGGAAGTTGGACTCATCATTCCAACAAAATGTTTCTTAGTAAACTACAAAGCAATGGATTGATACTGCAATTTTAGTACTTTCTGTTGTACCAAAATTGAAGGGTTTATTTGTCAAAATCAATATTAGAATTGGGGGCTTATTTGGGAAAAGGGATTTAATCACTCATTTACAGTACATTTTAATAAATAAATTTTCTAAAAGTATTTTTAAGATCAGCATTTTCTTTGCTGTTGTTCTTACTCCTGAGAAAGTGAAAGTGAGAAGCTTTGAGCATTTGTTTAGTTTTTATGTGGTATTTAGTGCACCCAAAATGTGAACTATGATGCACATGATTTGTAAATCTGATAATAAGTCTGATGAAAGCCTTTAATGTTAATTTTCTGGGGCGACCTTCTGGACATGTGTGATGGCTTTAACGTTTTCCTGATAAGCTTCATCTTGCTGTAATTTCTTTTTCACCCTATGTTGTGCACTAAGCTGCTGTGATGTTAGTTCACGCTAAGTGGCTGGTTTGTGATTATTCTTCTATGATTCTATTAAACATATGAACAGTTAGAAAAATTATTTTAACATCTTTTTCTTGTCTTACATTAAGGACACAAGTTTATTTTAACAGATCCTTTATTAATTTAGCACACCAAGTCAAACAAGATTTTATTCATTTTGTGTCAGGGGGGACTCAAATGATGCTTTTTGACTTATCTATGTGTTAGAAATCAGGTGGAGGAAAAGTTTTTTTCAGGGGCAATCTGATTAATTCTCTCAGAAGTACCTGGGAGTCATCACTGATAACACATTGACATCAAACAAAGACTTTAATTTTCATATTGAATGAATCTTTATCAGTATAATAGCTTTAAGGGAAATTCATTTTAAGAAAAATAGTACATACTGATATTTCAAAGTCAGAAACTCACTTATAATTAAGCTAAATAATTACTTTTAATTGGAGTATTTCATCATTTTTATGTTTTTTAACCATTGCCATGTCTTTATCCTTGCGACTTGAGTGTTTTTCTCTATTCATAACACCTTGCTTAGCGTTCTTATTTGACTGTTAATATTTTACACTAGAAAAATCAACTTTGAACATGCTGAACGCTAACAGCAGTTGTTACTGTATGTATAACGTGAATATAATTTATATACAATCTTAGTTGAAATATTTGACAATCTCTGTTTTCATCTTCACTTTTAAAATTTTGTACAGGTACACTGTCAAGTTAAATTAGACTTAATAAAAAAGAGATATGAAGTAAACAAAGCAAGTTATCAGGGAAACTGACACACTCATCCTGTTTAGATATTTATGAATACTGATAATAATAAATGTCATTCACTCCAAAATATCTACCGAAAATAATCTTTTCTTTTCAAACCTTTTAACACCCAAGTTGTGGACCGTGAGATACACACCTTGTGGGCGATGCATTTTTCCAGTTTCAGTGAAATGAAGTTTCCTAAAATGCTTTTAACACCCAAGTTGTGGACCGTGAGATACACAACTTGTGGGCAAAGCATTTTTCCCAGTTTCAGTGAAATGAAGTTTCCTACAACCCTTTTTACACCCAGCCTGTGGACAATGGTATACGCACCATGTTCAGTTTATCTTTTTTTTTTTTAAATTTATTTTACCGAGGCTAAGGTTAAGGCAGCATTCAGCTGATGTGGGCCTCCATCAGGAATGTATACCCCAGATTTTAAGGCAGAGAATCTGTACATACCAGACTGATAGGTGATTGTGGTTTATTATCATATTTGTACAACTTCAGGCATTTCATATCATCATACCTATCATCTAGGTTACATGTCAATCACATTCATCAGATTTATTATTCATCAATTATCATTTTTCCTCTGCCTGGGTTTGAACCACTATCAGCTATCACCCTTGTATTACAAGCCCACCGTCTTACCAACTACTACACACCCCTTATCTGAAATGAGGTTTATGCTGTTTTAATGTGATTTATGGTTTTGAAAGTTTTAGTCTTTTTAAATTGTTCTTTCCTATCATTTGCACAGTAATAGAGACTTTAAAGTAAGTAACTTATAATAGGTTGAAGGAGTTTGCATTTGCCTTGTTCATTTATAGAGTAACTTTGATAAAACTCAACCAATCAATGACTCTGGCTTTGGAGCTTGCATTTAGGAAAACATAGTTATAATGTATAATAGTTCTATTGCATTAACACCATTTTCTTTACCTTAATAAGATAATAAGTCAATATTGTTAACAATAAATAAAATATGCCTTTGTGTTAAAAGATTATACAAAAATTTGTCAGTTGCAATTGAATTATCAATATTTCTGGAATTCTGGAATTCTTTTTTAGCTCTGTGACTTTACACTTTATGTCTGTTTCTACTGACACAATTGTTAAATTGTGATGGCCCTGAGGTATCAATTTTTCTGCCTAAAACACCATATTTTGCCTGCAATAATATTCAGGGAGGTAAAATTGAGTTCCACTCAATATGGTGGTATATCAATGAAAGGGAAATAGGGAAGGAGGAGCATATTTGCTGCAAAAAACTTTTTTCTTTGTTGATTTATGTCGCATTTGTTTGTGTGTAAAGTAAAATCATAAAATGGCAGAGGAGAAAGTGATTGTTATGATTGATTGTTGACTGAAAATGCAAAGACTTTGGCTGCTGTAGCCCCTATCCATTTGTCTTTCTTAAAAGGGTAATGTGTAATATTGCAAAAGGAATTTCCATACCTAAAACCCATGGAAATGAGTTGTAAATGATATTATGTGAGGAGTTTCGTTTTTGTATTGACCTTAAGATATGAAAGAATTTTCCTAGTATTTATATAACTTGTAATAGGCTTTATTTTCAAATTACACAACTTTTCTTAAAGTTATCTGTTTGACATAATGGTTGACACATGATTGGTAGTTTCACACAAGTTGTGAGCTAGTTGAATATAGAACTTGTGGCAATGTTGGAACGTAATTTGTTTCATATGTTTCGTATTAATTGTTGTATTTCATAATGTTATTATCATGTCATAGTTTGTTTATTCTTTATAATAGATTGAAAAAAACTAATGATAAAAACACTGTTGGAGGTATTCCCTTTTTATATGGAAAAGAGTAGATTTTGGTTTGAAGTTGATAACTGACCATACCATGAGGAAAAACAAAGACCATCTAAAAGATGAACTGAAAGTGCTTCAAGAAGATCCAGTCTTTTTAACAAAAGAATACATTGGAAAAGAATTAGGTTTATTTTCTTTGTTTAATGAATCACCACATACAGATATTTGCTTAAAATATCATACAAAAAAAAAATTACGTTGCATTGATTATAATTTATTTTAATTAGGTTTTGGTGTATTTGCATCGAAAGAATTACAAAAAGGACAAGTGCTATGTGAGTACCATGGTGAATTATTAACAGAAGCTGAAGGAGATGCTAGAGAAGAAGATAATTCTGCAATTGGGAATTACTTGTTCTTTTTCTCAAGTAATGGAAAAAATTACTGGTAATTATTGGTTCAATAAAATGTATCAAGTTAACTAAGTTATTTACAAAACATAAAGGGGACTAGATGTCTATTTGGGTTTATATGTTAGTTAAGCTGGCAAACTTTGCTATTATTCATACCTTTAAAAACAGATTTACAGTTATGATATTCTTTAATGATTTACTTTTCCTGTATAATTGTTACAGTGTTGATGCATCAAAGTCTGAAAAGATATGCAAATTTGTAAATGATTCGCCCTCCAGATATGCCAATTCGAAAATGAAGATTATTATCGTTGAAAGTTTGCCACATTTGATACTGTATGCTTCTAAAGACATACCAAAGCACATGGAACTACGTTATGATTATCAAGCAGGAAATTTATGGTGGCGAAAAAATGTAAGGTTTTTCGTTCAGTATTATAAATTTAATGGTTTTTTTTGTTTTCCATTATTTTCTATTTCCTGTTAAGTGATTTGATGCTATATCTATGCAACAATATTTTACATAAATGCATGGACCATACAACGAAATTTGAAAATTTGAACAATTTACATAAGTTCTTAAAAATGAGAAAACCTTTCTCATTTTTTAAATGAATTAGAGAGTTGTCAGGCAGGCTAGCAAATGAAAAATGGTACTCTGTTGTAAAAATTTTAAAATTTAATTGTAAAAGGTCGTGTAAATTTAAATGTATAATCTATGCTATTACTGTATGCTGAACTGATAAATCACCTTTGTGAAAATATTTTTATAATGTTTTTTTGTTCTTTTTGAAACATTATTTTTTTAGCATGCTAGTAGTTTTAAATTGATATAATCCTCTAAATTAATATGTTTCAATTTTAGAAAATTTTAACAAAGCCAGTTTCATTAAATGATCTGCATCACCAAGTAAGTCAAAGTGATAAGGATTTTAGGTGCAGTGTTTTAAGAATCATTAAGAATCAAACCTTTTTCCAAATTTTATTAATTTTTAATTCCTTTTATAATTTTCAGATTTGAGACCTGCCTCATGAAATTAACATTAACATTTTAGTCTGTCAGTGTGAAAGTGGGTGATTCAGATGACTCAGTGCCAAATGAAAGTGGTGAAACTCTACATGGGTGTTTCAAGGTAAATTTTTCAGAATGTTTGTGCTTTTGTTTCTGAATTCCAAAAGTGAATATTCAAAATACGTTTATGTCAAAATTGAAGCTGATGTATACATGGAATGTGATGATTCAGGCTATTTGTTTAGGAGAAAAAAGGCAGTGAGGTATTAGAAAGCCCTACTCTGGAAATGGTATGTCTGTTAATGTGTTTCTTGATGTCTTATAGTTCTCTATCTTCATGATTATCTGTCATGATTTTGTTATTGGGGATTTCACCTCCCAAAAAATGGTTTGAAAAGTGACATTTGGGGACTCAAGAATTATAATAATTTCATTTACCTGTTATGCGGTGATGTTCATTATACGTTTTCAGAACTTAGAGAGCTGCATTGGCAAAGACGTCTGTGAGACTTTAAACAACCTTATCGACGCCGTAGTTCATGTAAGTGTTGTTGCAGTGCAACCCTTAAGTTTCATGAAAACCACAAGAAGAATTCTAAATACAAGCATTATACTACCTATCCTGTAAGAGTAATTCTTGAAATGATATTGACACATTTCACTATTGAATTTAGTATCCTGACTTTGATGAAACGCAACCAATTGATGATTCTGGGTTTGCTACCCAAATGCAAGGATTTGAGGTATAAGCATGTTCTTTCATACATTACTGTACTTGTTAATACAGTTATGAATATGAAAAAACTTTCAATAATAGAAAGGTATCTCAAAATTATAGATGAATTCATCAATAAAGCCATAAGCATACATTTCAGATGTCTAACACACTTATTACGGTGCTCAATATAGTATTAAACTTTCTCAAACAAATTTCAATAAAAAGTCTATTTATGGAATTAAACATTATGATATGGCATTTTCACACAAGTTCTGACCTAGTTAAATACACAACTTGTGGGAATATTGGAACATATTTTGTGGGTCATGTTAATAGTATTTGTTTCATATGGTATTAAACATTATGATATGGTATTTTCACACAAGTTGTGAGCTAGTAAAATACACAACTTGTGGGAATTTTGGAACATATTTTGTGGGTCATATTAATAGTATTTGTTTCATATGGTATTAAACATTATGATATGGTATTTTCACACAAGTTGTGAGCTAGTAAAATACACAACTTGTGGGAATTTTGGAACATATTTTGTGGGTCATGTTAATAGTATTTGTTTCATATGGTATTAAACATTATGATATGGTATTTTCACACAAGTTGTGAGCTAGTAAAATACACAACTTGTGGGAATTTTGGAACATATTTTGTGGGTCATATTAATAGTATTTGTTTCATATGGTATTAAACATTATGATATAGTATTTTCACACAAGTTGTGAGCTAGTAAAATACACAACTTGTGGGAATTTTGGAACATATTTTGTGGGTCATGTTAATAGTATTTGTTTCATATGGTATTAAACATTATGATATGGTATTTTCACACAAGTTGTGAGCTAGTAAAATACACAACTTGTGGGAATTTTGTAACATATTTTGTGGGTCATGTTAATAGTATTTGTTTCATTATGGTATTAAACATTATGATATGGTATTTTCACACAAGTTGTGAGCTAGTAAAATACACAACTTGTGGGAATTTTGGAACGTATTTCGTGGGTCATGTTAATAGTATTTGTTTCATATGGTATTAAACATTATGATATGGTAGTTTCACACAAGTTGTGAGCTAGTTGAATACACAACTTGTGGGAATATTGACAAGAACGAACTTACAACTTGATGAAACATGTTGCTCACTTCTGTATTCTTCTTTCTTTTTACCGACTTATCACTACATAGTAAATGACAACAACAACAACAACAACAACAAAAAAAAAAAGGAAAAAAGAAAATAGTTTTAATTTTTTTTCAGGAACCCTTGCAGCAAGCTGTAGCTATTGATGAGGAAAGTCAAGATGCAAGCAGCGATGTGGTTGTTGTCTCAGACTTTGCTGATGAAGTTCCAGGTCTCCCAGGTCTTGTTAACATTGCATTACATGGAGATACACCTGTCGCTGATGGTGATTCAGAATTGACTGAGGTATAAGCATTTCAATTGTTTCAGTTACTTTTGTATTTTATGAAAGGTTTCTGTGTCTCACAACTTCACATTTTTCCCAGGAGCCGATACAGCAAACTGTATCTAACGCAGGTGTAGATGGGCACGGTCCAGGTGAAAAAGACAGTGTCGATTTTGTGTTAAACAGCCAAAAGCCATGTCGTGCAAATATTTCAACGCCGGAAGATGGACATTCCCCTGATAATGTTTTGGAGTTGAGTGAGGTATGATAAGCATTTCAATTGTTTTAGTTCTGTAGATGATAGTCTGCTAGCAATCTCGAGGATTTCTTTTGTAATTCATTGTTGCACCATAACATTAAAAAAGACATGCATCTAAGTCAGTAAGACTTGTTCTGACACATCCTTTGCCATTACGTTCCGCTGGCCAAAAACGTTGCAAACATTTCTACTGACGTAAACGTACGACATACCTTAGCGGCCCTTATTTGGCCGGCCCTTAATTGGCCACGACCAAATTTTGGATTTGGCCAATTAGGGCCGAAATTTGGCCACAAGGATAAGAAATTGACCACTTTTGAAAACATAAGACTTTTTAATGAGTTTTTTACCGAATACCTTTGACGGAAGTTTAGCATTTCCTGAATACGAGTATGTGATACCTTAAAATATATGTTGACTATGTTTACTCTAACGCTCACTTAACATGCCAGTCAGTCAAAGTTGACATCGCCGATCAAAATTCGAAGTTTCTGCTTTATTTCAAAAGTGGCCAATTTTCACTCGTAGGGTCATTTTGCTGCGGCTCTTAATTGGCCGGCCCTAAATTGGCCGACCCTTATTTGGCCAGCGACGAAAATTTTGGCCATTTAGGGCCGGCCAAATAAGGGCCACTAAGGTACATTAAAAAGTTATTTGGTGAATTCTTTTCAGGTGTCCTTACATAATGATTCCGGACTACATGGAGATTTTCCATCGTTCATTGAGACTAGTGAAGACGATAGTCACACAGTACGTGTAGTTGTAATTAATTATCTAGTTTTCTCTGATCGATTATTTCTAAATTTTCTGCTTCGATTATTGATTATTGATAATGACCATGAAGCCGTTTTGGGAATTCTTATTACTGATGTGCCTGAAAGTGATTATACATAGCAGTGATTATACAGTAGCATACCGTAGAATCCTGTTAACTCGGACACTGCGTAACTCAGACATTCGCTTAGTCGTACAGATTTCTTGTCCCCTTGAATTTAACGACCCTAATCAGGCCAAATTACTCCGCTTAAATCGTACCCCGGATAACTCGGACATTCGCTAAGTCGTACCGTTTTTTTCGGTCCCTTCAGCAAAAAAAAACTAGTATAACTCGACCATATAGCGAATGATTCGAATTGGACTCGGAATTCTTGCAAATTTTCTTTTGCGCATGGTTTGTTTAGCACATTCATTCATCGACGAGTTAACATGGCGTCACTAAGCGGTGAAACGTAAAATACAGTCACGCACGGTTGTTGAACAAAACAAAGGATGAGGGATGCAAAATCAGATGACATCGACAAGGCATGTTGAAGGAAGAGAGTGATAAATTAGTACCTCGTTCATTTTTAGCACACGCATATAGAAAGCCTTAAGATAAACAACTCTTTTCAATTTTCAACAAAAATCTTCAGAAAAAAATCCTAATTAGTCGTTCTTTTCAACTAAGTCCGAGTTATCGAGACTTCGGATATCTCGCACATTCGCTAAGTCGGACCAATTTTCTGTTCTGTTAAACGGGGTTCTACTGTATATCTAACTTACTAATCGCCAGTGTATCCAAGTTTTATTCTAGAGAGTGATGATTTTAATAAAATGTTATATTGATTTTGTATTTAAGAGCGCGTAAAAGCCACGCAGAGGCGAGAGCACTTTTTTTCACTTGGTCACGTGAGGTTGCTAAATTTTATTTCGTCATCATGCACACATGACGGGGGACTATTGCATTGCGTCCCCAATCGAACGCGATGTTTTGGACAAAAAAAGTCAATTTTCCCTATAGGTTCTCGAGATATTTGATCTCGAGGACCAATAGGGAAAAATGACGTTTTTTGGGGTCCGCGATATTTTGGACGGGGTGACAAAAAAATTGGGACCACGGCAACGGCAACGGTTGGTCATAGAGAAACGATCCCATACATTTTTTTGATCAGTTTTTTAAGCACTACAAGATAGATACACTTTCCTTTCACCATTCTGAGATTTTATTTTTCACACCTTTTTAACAGGGGTTGCAGTGTATTTTTACACCAGATACTACACGTTTTTTTTTATAAGCATAACGTCTATACGCATAGGAAGGCTCAAAAATGGTCAAAAATTAAGCATAATGCTAAGCATATACCTCATTCTTCAAAAGCTTTCAAGAGCAGCTGCCCAATTGGCTGAAAAATCATGAAAACTGACTGCGAAGTAATATATTTCTTGAGAAATGCAAGCAATAAAGTGAGCTTGCCATTTACTGTTTAATTAGGAGGGTGAGAAGAAAAAATAAGCATACCATAAGCATATTTCAGACTTAAATTAGAGAGTTAGCTAAGCATATTGAGGCTCAGCTAAAAATACACTATGCTTATAAAAAAAAAAACGTGTAGTTTATTGTATTAGCTAAAACATTACCGCCATTATTGATAATTTTGGTTTGAAAAATAGTAACTTCCTTTCTGAAATGCAAAGATCTCATTTGCACAGTAAATTACGGAATCATTACTTTTACAGTCGGCGGTTGAATCTGTTGATGATTCGGACGATGATCCCAACTTTGATGAGTGCAATTCATGCGATACTGAAAGCACAGAGTATGAATCATCTCCCAAGAAAAGCAAAATTCAAAAGGAAAAAGTAGTTAGAAGTAAAACCATGAAGAGAACAGTTTACCGGAAAATTGAGATTGCTAGAAAGGTTGATCATGTCATTGCTAACACATTCTGCTTTGATGATGAAATGGACAAGTCCAATAACATGGTGGATGAAAATGATTCAAAAGGTAATTTTGATTGGATGGGCACCAGTACAATGGATCCACTAAAAAAAGTTTAATCTTGGGAATAGTGTTTCTTAAATTGATAAAAGCTTTATTTCATAAAGAATGCAGGGATAGATTTTTGTATTTCATAGCATCTATTTTTATGTTCTTTATGAATGAACTTGTAATTGCTTTGCTAAGTTAAGAGTGAAGTGCTAAGTTTTTACTTTTTTCTAAAAAGTTTTTTTTTGTTTAGTTATTACTATTCCCCGAGTTTCAAGGGGCATAGAGGGTGGTCGAATTTATGATCGAAAACATTGTTGTGTTTACTGTGGTAAATTAGACACAAAAATTGGCAGGCACTTACAAAAAGTTCACAAAGATGAAGTAGAGATCAGGGAATTGAATAAGCTTGACAAAAAGCAAAAGGATGGAAAATTAGATCTGCTTCGATTCAAAGGTGACTTTTACTTTAACATGAAAGTATTGAAGATTGGTGGGGAGCTGATAGTTTGGAGAAGACCGCATATGTCAGATACAGTTAATCCTAAGAATTTTGTACCCTGTGTCCACTGCTTAGTTTTCGTTACTAAGTCCGAAATGTGGAGACACTTAAAAACCTGTCTGGGAATGTCAGAAGAAAATGATAATAGCAATATAATAGACCATTGCCAATTGTTGCTTTATCCAAACAAGTACCCTGAAGGTGCCAGCAAAGAATTATCGGAGCTTGTGCTATCAAAAATGAAGAAAGATGAAATATATGATTGTGTTTCAAAGGATGTTTTAATCACTACGTATGGGTCATTTTTGATGAATGCTGCTGCTGGTTTTAAGAAGTTAAACACAATATCAAATAGAATGAGAGTGCTAGCACGTTTGCTGCTCACCATGAGAAAATGCTTGGCTAAAGAAACTCTCACATTGAGTGAAGCACTGGTACCCGAATTATTTGATGACGTTGTTAATGCAACCAAACAACTTGGAGGGTTCAAAATGACAAACAATGATGGAGAAATCCTACCTGCATTTGATACCCCATCATTACCTTTGCTAATAGGGTATGCTATGGAAAAGTGTGCATCACTACTCAATGGTATTGCGATTAAAGCACGTGATAGTAAATCTGTATCCTCTGCTAAGGACTTTATGAAGCTATATAGACTGGAGTGGGAAACTAAAATATCTTCCATTTGTTTAAAGAACATGAATAGCAATCGCTTCAACAATGTCCAACTCTTGCCTGTAACTGATGACTTGTTAAAGGTTCGAAACTATATGAAAACAAAGATTCCTTCATTGACTCGTGAATTATTAGATCAACCCAGTATCGAAACATGGCGAAAATTAGCAGAAATTACTGGTAGTCGATTAACCATCTTTAACCGCCGTCGTGGAAACGAAGTTTTTAATTTGCTCCTAACTCGGTTCAGGAATAAAGAAAAGTTCAAGGCAAATGAAGTACAAGAGATAAAGGATTCTTTGACGTCTTTAGAAAAGCGGTTGATGGACAGGTAAGATGTAATAACTTTATACAATCATTTTAAACTTTTCTCTTTGGTACCTTTTTTGTTTTATTGCTCGCTATTTCCCAAATAAAATTTTTTTCCCCTACAGCCTAGATGTGGTGCATGTAAGAGGCAAGAGAGGACGACAGGTACCAATTTTAATGGAAGCTGAAGTTTTAGAAGCTATGCTGGCTTTGGTGAAGCACCGAAATTCCCTTGGAATCAATCCTGAAAACATCTATGTTTTTGCAACTCCAACAAGAGGTTCTTTAAGGCCACTGAGGGGAAACGATTGCATGAACAATGTTTTAAAAGATATAGATGGCTTACAACATGCTGAGCGAATCCGATCAACAGAACTTCGAAAATATTGTGCAACGGTAACCCAAGTTGCAGATCTTAGTGAAAACGATCTCCGCTGGTTAGCTGAACATTTGGGTCATAACTTGGATGTTCATCGAGAATATTACAGACTTCGCGAATCTACAGTGGAGTTATCCAAAATTTCACGATTACTGCTGGCAGTAGATGAGGGAAACGCTTCCAAGATGGCAGGGAAAACATTATCTGAAATCACTGTTGAAGGTACTATACGGCAATTTAAGAACTTCGTAAATCGCGATATTGGTATATTTGTGTAATCAAAATACTTTAATTTTTTGTTTTGTTTTTAGCATTAACCTGTGAAAAAAGCCTATTTGTTATTTGAATATAAGGAATTGACAATAAATGTCTTGATAAAAAGCTGACATTTCTTGTTTGTATAGAACTTCCTCCACTAATTCAACAAAATGAAAATCAAGAAGAACTGGATAATGGAGATGATGAATCTAGCCCCTCACTGCAAGGTATGTTTCGTTGTTGTTGCTATACACTGTCATAGCTAACTATCAATGCTAAATTTCTCCAAGTAGAACTGATGTAGAGATCCTTGTGCTTTCTCTTTTAAGGTAGTTTTTTTATTATTATTAAATCTTTATTATAATGATGATCCATAATGATGCATGCATTTTTGTAGTTTGTTTCTTCTATTCTCAAACAATGTTATTAATTATAAATAAGTAAATGAACTGTACTAGGCGACTATGGGAAGAACCTCGGAATATAGAATAGGTAACACCAAGCGATAAGATATAAAACTGTTCTCTAATTTGTCAAGATTTCTTTCTGGTTGACATTCAACATTTTAGTCTGCATGTACGTAAACCCATACAGCAAGACACCGACCAGTAAACCAAAACGAATCGTATTCCGTCTATTCGGAATCTAAGAGTATGCAATTAAGTCAAATAATTGATAAACAAATAAAATGCATAAAAATAAGGTTGGAAGTACAAGCTAACTTGGTCGAAACACGGTATTTAAACTAAAATTCGGGAAAGGCGTATAACGCGCACCCATAACGCCATTTAGATGACTTTGTAATCATTAAAAGCTAGTACAAAGATGTACAATGTTAACTGTGCTAATCTGAAATGTATCGTTTTAACTTGTTCTGCCTTCTGCCTTAGTATACGTTAAAAAGTCTTTCACTGTAGCAAAATAATTGTTTGTTTGTTTTTGTTTTTTACGAAAAAAAAGATTGCTTTAAATAAAATTTGTGGAACAAACTTTGTATTTACTTGGTCATATAAAATAGTTGATTAGAACAAGGCAAAGTGAGTTGATGATTTAAGGTTACGTCTCCTTACGTTACATTATACTCTAAATCTTTTTTTCAGAAAAGACAACTTCAGCAGCTAATGGAAAACGAAAATGGTCAAGCGTTCAATCTGAAATAGTGTTATCTGCCTGCCACAAGCATGTGGTAGGCAGTTCGTTGCCCGGCAAAGAAGAATGCTTGAAGTTAATCGCAAATAACAAAAGCTTGCGAGAAAAGCAGTGGAAAAACATAAAAGATTACGTGAGAAATCACAAGGTGACAATAGCCCGAAGAAGGAAAAAATGATCCTTCTCAATTCTATTTTCACAGTGTTATTATTATTTTTTTAACGATAGTATTTCATTTCAAATATTACCATTAGGGACCATAAACATATAACGTCCAACTTTTGAGGGAGGGTGGGAGGGGGACGTCATATGTTTATGGTCCCTTACTGTTACAGTATTTTGTTGATTTGTGGTTTTTTGTTCTCAGTTTGTTTCGTTGTGATAATCGTTTGCCGATATAACTCTAAGTGATACAGGGAAATACAGGGGAAAAGAATGTCAACTTTAAAACTGCATATCGGGCGTTATCACGTTACAGTTTTGTTCATAGATTTTATTTTTTATTTTTTTATTTTTTATAGGTTTATTACATTTTTGGTCTCTTGGTTGGTTGCATACGCTAGTTCGATTGCAGTAGACACAAAGGAAGTAAGGAATGCGGGAAATAACTTCATTGAGTCCGCCAGAAACTAACCTTCCTATCAACCAAGTGACGAAAGATTGTAATATTTTGTACACATGTATTATATTTATTTTTCTTGGAAGACATATGTTCAAATGACAAGACCTAATTTTGCTATTCCTTATCTCTGTACACGCTGCATTTTATGATGATGAAATTAAGAAGGAGGAAGGCCTTATGATTATGATTCTGAACAACAACATAGCGTTGAAGGTAGTTAAAAATGATTTTTTTTGATATCATTATATTCGCGGACTTCAAAAGAAATGTGTGTAATTTGTCCCCGCAACTGAATGTGCATAATTTAATACAGGTCCCCGTAACTTCACACATTTCGTTGAAAACACAAAAAAACACACCTTCTGGGGACCCTATTTATGGAAGACTGGGACGGACTCTAGTGTGGTTAAAAGCCTTGTTAAATGAATTTGAGTTATGGGACACAAGTCCATGTCCCCACAGCTCAAGGTGTCCCAACAACGTTGATGGAGTTTGTACGGGAGTCCCCTCAACTAAGTTCCTGTATGAACACACACACACACACACACACACACACACACACACACACACACACACACACACACACACACACACACACACACACACACACACACATTGCTCCCCTGATAAGCATTATATATCTGTGTTTCCAGAAACGCGAACTCCTCTTTATTTTTATGGAGGCCGCACTCACCCTGATAAAGTAGTTGTGATTATCAATCAATAAACAATTCTTAATTAAGCCACAATCAACAAATAGCCTCTATTCCAGCCTTAAAATTAAGGCTTGTGTTTTTAGTGGTATCAGCCTACAACTGGGGATAAAAATTTATGGACTTACAGACGGACGGACGAACACAAATGCTAATGAAAGATCAGCTGCTGCCGCGCTGACCAATAAATAGGACATCATGAAATACAGTTTTCTTTTGGAACCATTGCTTAAACTGATATTTGATTGGTTTAAGATCGTGAATAAAAAGCACGTGAAGTTCACGTTTGGAATGCATTGTGTAAAGCAAGAAAGTTTGCATATTTGAAACACCAGGAACGTATTTACTTTCATGTGCAAACTAGCTTTATTAAGCGATAAAGCCAGCGGCAAAGGAAGTGAAAATCATTAGAATTGAACCTCAGTTCTCCCATTACACATCTCTCACTTATCGGTGGTATCAAGTGCAATAATTTGGAGCAGGTGGTGACACAACGCAGGCTGAACACGGGCGGCGAGCGACGCCGCCTTGGCGGCTAGTATCTTCTTAATAGCATACAAACGTAAGATATGTGCAAGGTCAGATGTGTACAATGCAGAACAGAGCAAGTGAGATATCACATACTGGTACTTGAAAAATTGAAATCTAAGAAAGAAGAAGGAAAAGGTTACCTTTCCTGTCATAGATATCGTGGAAGCTGACTTATGACACTAAATAAGTATATCGTGCTTTACCTTTCCATGGAGATCATAGACAGAATGATAATTGTTGCATGTGGAAGACATGTATTAAACCCTTATCTGTTAGCTTCCAAAGAATGACGTGGCAACGACATGCAAAGAAGGTGAATTAGTAGATTTAGAAACTTACATACCTTCTCAGAAAGATACGTTTTCTGTCAACGAGAATAAAAAAGCACCGTTACTTTCATTTCTCTTTTCGAATGTTTTCTTTTTTATGAAATGGCGTTAGCAGCTTGCAACGAAACATCTTCTTGTTGCGTAAACTTAACAGTTGCTACATCGTCAAATGTAGTAACTCTGTTAAATGTAGTAACTCCGTTAAATGTAGTAACGCTAAATGTAGTAAAAATCTACGACAAATGTACTAACTCCGTCAAATGTAGTAAACCTACGACAAATGAAGTAAAGTTTGGAATGTGCCATAATTCACCAAGAAACTTTTCATGGGCTATCAGGTGGCTACATAATTAAAACTAAAATCGCGCAGGCGCCGTAAAAAGACCCTAATATGAGCTGAATGAGCCGTAATTAGGAAAAATAGGT
Organism: Turritopsis dohrnii; assembly: GCA_027922465.2. NCBI lineage: Eukaryota > Metazoa > Cnidaria > Hydrozoa > Anthoathecata > Oceaniidae > Turritopsis > Turritopsis dohrnii. Next base: position 212,370 of record BQMF02000575.1, on the reverse strand, counting down.
CTTCGGATACCCAATGATTTTCCACTTCGTCTTGTCCAGGGACCAAATACGAAATTAGATATTTTGATTTGAAAACATCCCTGCTAAATCTCTACCTTTCAATATATGTCGTCTGCTGAATATTTTTTTCCGGTTTTGAATGGATATCTAAAATGAAAATAATTCATTCATTCATTGCTTGCTCATTCTTTCCTTCTTGCGTATTCATTCAGTTGTGCGTACATTCATTCATTCGCCTATTCAAGCATCCTCTCACTCACCCATCTACTTATCTACCTATTCACTCATTTATACCCTATCATAGCAGTTTCCCCTATCTTGAATATTGGCAGAGGGTTGTTTTTCAGTGTTCGCTCGATATCACGACTAGCAGTCCTCGACGACGCTTTTCCGGCTTTTTCTCTAACTTGAAATCTTCAAAGTCAGACTCTTTAGGATCTTCTAAATCATTATTAGATGGATCAGCCCTATGTGAATTTGGTTTTGTACCAATTAAGTAGTTTGATTGGCGGACATAATAAACCTACAATGCGACATAACAGAAATAGTGAATAGGACTGTAAAAAGGCATTAGACAACAAAATTTAGCTTCACAATTTCCATGATCAATATGCATTTTCGCAGTGAATTGATTTATAATGTTGGAATTCACAGGAGTTAGATTCCAGCAGTTTTAAAGCTATGTTTGTAAATCTACAACATTAAACAACGATAAAATAAATGCGAATAAATGGTTATGAGGCGCCGCAATGGACAATATTGGGATGTTAAAAATAAACTGTCATCTAAATATGTGCCTTTTAAATCCTAAGTATCTGTTCCATATATTCAAAATAACATGCCAAAATATACTTTATACATTCTAAGTGAAAAGTTTCTGGTGGAAAATCAATAAACTTTTGTAATTTTTTCTACCATATGGTCTTTTCATTTGGCATAGTAAATTCAATTTTCTATGGCAACTTTTCATTCCGTATGGCATGATGCACAGCGAGAAAAAATTACCGAATGAAAAATCTCCCGGTTTTCCCCGGTTTAGCATTGGTAGCCGGTTAAACAGTACATTCAATTTTAAAACATGGCGTCGTCAAGTAGCGGTGAAACACATGACAACAACATCAGACGTTCATTATCTAATATTGCAAAGCAAGCTAACGAGCTATTACAGAATTTAGAACAAAACGTGAGTAGACAACCAGTTTTATCATCAATAGCTGTCCGTCATCGCGAAACTCATGACAGGAATAGCAACTGCAATAACGATGATGGTGGTGGTGGCAGCACCAGTAGCAGCAACAGTGATATTGATTTATTATCGAACACTACTGGTGGATTTCGATTATCAGTTGCCAAGGAAATCAGAAATTCTTTCCCTACATTGCTGTCGTCAAGCAGCAGGGAAAGTTCCTTCAAGAAAAGACGACCTGCAAAACAATGGCAAGCAACCTTCACTTCTTCAAAAAAAACGGGCCAGGCTGCTAAGAAGAAATTTAAAAAATCTGCCATAGTTTATAAAGATCTTGTGTTACTTCCTTCACCTGAAACAAATGCAGTGCCTACCCATCAAGCACGTTTGAATCTGGAAAATAGAGGATTTGTTATACATAGTTACCCAGTTGATAAATCTTGGAGTGAGTTCGAACTTAAGGAAGCTATTATTGAGGCATTTTCTGGCATTCCTCTTGATTGTTCTTTTAATTTTGTGAAATCATGTTATGGTCAGATAGTTCCACCTAAATCGCAGCTGGTGTGGAATACTGTGGAGCTCGTGCACTTAGTCTGGCAGGAAAAGGAGCAATTTATATTCAGCCAAGTAAAAATCTTATGCAAGATGAAGCCTGTGAAGATGATGATGGTAATTGTATTGGAAATAAAGACAACTCTGACCTGTCTGATCTAGAAGACCTGGATAATAAGCAGCAGATACATGTTCCTTGCAAGTCAACAACCAGCGACAATCAGTCAGCCAGCGGTAGCAAATTGGCTAGTAGTCAGGAAAAGTTTATGCAATTGAAAGATATGTTTCCAAATCATAGTGATGAAGAGTTACAACAGTCACTGTCGTCATTTCACACTGTTGCAGCATGTGCCCTGGCATTAACCAATGATAACAGTGAAAGCAGTGATGATATAGATGATGTTCTTATGGTACCCATATTTTCTTCTAACTTGCCAGATAAACATTTAAATGATATAATGAAATTGATTTCAACAAGAATGACAAAGGAAAAAGTCAAAGTCAAAGTAGATGAAGATGATATCATAAATGATGCTTTGGTGTACTACAAAGATGAATCATTAGATACAGCTCAGAATACAGTATCGTGAACAACCATCTGTAGATACAGGGGGTGTTGCCAAAAGCTTTTTTACAGAACTGTTGAAGCAATTGGGAGATAGGTATTTTGAAGGAAATGGCTACAAACTACCAATTTATAATGCAGACATGATAGCATCAGGGCTAATGAAATATATTGGTAGAATGGTTGTGCATTCTGTTGCCCATGGAGGACATGGCTTTCCATTGTTTAGTCCAATTGCATACCAGTACATTATAGATGGTAACATAGACAAAATGATGCAACTAGTAACTGTTGATGATTGCTCTCTTGCAACACAAGATTTTGTCAAAAAAGTATGTATTATCAGACAGTTATTTTTACCATCTTTGTATTGAACATTGATTTATATATAATTCACTTTAAATCTGTATCTTAGGTGGTTCAGTCACAGAATGTGAGTGATTTGGATCAAGAAGAAGTGTTGTATTACCAAACTGATTCAGGATTAACAATGATATTGACTGTAAGTCAAGGCTATACTTAATTGCATGATTTAGAGTTATATCACTCCATGATCGTTGTATGCAGTATTAATCAAATTAATTTCCTGTGAACATGTGACTTAATCTTTAATAAAGGCAATGCATCTTTAGATATTAGTACTTATATTTTCATTTAAACAGGCTAAAAATTGTAATTTCAACATTGGCAACTTGTTTGAATGAAGATTCATGAACTGAGACTGTAACTTGTGCTTTGTCCAATAAAGTTTTCCTGAAATAGTTATATGCTATGTTTTTCAGTTACACTCTCTATTTTTATTTATTGTTATAGTTTTGCATATTTTTTGATATATTGTTTTACTTTTAGACATTTTATATTATTAGTTTTCACTCTAAAAAGCTACCCTCGGCTATTGTATTTTGTTTTTCAAACTTCCTACTGTTTTACACCCATTTTAGGGACCTGAGTGTAAACATGTTCATCTAATATTTACATTGACTAAAGTGTTATTTTGCTAATCTTGTGTACAAGTGCAAGAAAAACCTTTTACTATTTTATAGAATGACAACAAAGACAGATTTTTGCACAGCATTATAATGCATGATGTTATTGGGAAAAGAAAAACTGTGCTTGACCAGTTTGCCACTGGGTTAGACATACTTGGATTTAGGAATGAAATGAAGAAAAGACCAAGTTTATTTGAAGAATTATTTGTTTTCAATAAACATCTGCTCGATGGAAAAAGAATTTATGACATACTGGTTTTTGATTTCAATGGAACAAATGAGGCTAACTTGAAAGTAAAAGATTACATGGAGCATTTTTTATTGAATGCGCCTAAACCAATTTTGGAACAGTTCCTTACTTTTGTAACTGGGGCACCTTGCCTCCCCTCATTTGGACTTAACAGATCAAACTTCAATACATGCTCAAACTTGCACAAACAAATTGAACATTTCCAAGGGATTTCCTGACCAGAATTCATTTTCAGCTGCTATGAATGCTGTCATTTGTTCAAATGGACACCTTTTCAACTGTGTCTATGATGCTTTTATACTATTACTGCATGGACAATTTCATGTTTTGTTTCATTTTATTATGTGTGTATGTTAACTACTAAATGATGGCATTTTGTCCGCAATTTTAATCATAACTTTGTTTCTGACTTAACTGATTTGCATAATTAGTTAATCAGATTGGAAAAGATTGAAGTGTCTAAAATTTGTCTGAGACAAATAAAATTGTATACGGAAATGATCTAGCCTTGTTGTTAATGTGCAATATGGAAGTATACTTCAACATTTTTTAAGTTCCTTGTTCAGTTGTAAATGGCATTGCCATTTACCTTTAGTTTTATTGAAGTATTTTTTTTGCAAGTAGCTCCTATGGTCGATTCTTACCAATGTCTGATGGATACGACTATGAAAATACTTTTGTTGACCTTATTTTATTTTCTTCCATTCATTAGTAAGCTGATAAATGGGTCGCATTTTTAGTTTAGCACGTTATTTTCATGTTCCTCTAGAGATTTTTACATTTTCTTATTTTCAAATTTCGTGGCAAAAGTGGCACTCGGAAAGGCACTGTACAAGAGCACTTTGTTAAACATTGATTGCTGAACTTGATCACTTTCGTCATGACTCATGTATTCATTTATATCATCTTTTAAGATATTTTGTGTGAAAGAATTTGTTTTGTTCTGCAACTGCTTGTTTTACATTAATTGTTCGCCTTAACCATGTCCCTACTGCAAACAAACTAATGTGTAACACAATCTCTACTTCTACTATTTCAGTAATTATGCAAAAAATGTTTTGTCTGGTTATTTCACTGACTCTTTAAAATAAAAATACAATCGTAATTTTCGTTGCATAAAGATTAGCAATAGTGAGACACTTGTGTAGAAAACAATCTTAGTGCGTATGTGCTAACAAAATTAGCATGAAATTAAGGGTCATCTTGATGTATCTTATTTGAAGTATAACATAAACTAACAAGGGATGATTCTACCGAAGCATGCACTAAAATTGATAAGAAAAAGGAAAAATCATAAAAGAAACCTTAAACGTATTAAATTTCGCGTGTTAAATTTCCCGATTTTTTTTAAAAATTCACGAAATTTAACACTCACGAAAAATTTATTTGTAATACGCGCGAAATTAAATACGTTTAAGGGTAATGAAGAAAAACATCGTAAACATAACTACAATGATGAAATTAGGCTTGACATCCTTAGATGCAATAATGAAATAGAACTGCAATTTTTCAAGAATTTATCATTTCCTTCGTAATCTGAACAATCTGCATATACTTGTCAATTCTTTGCTCTTTTGGTGTATCATCCGGGACGAGTGATTTTATATATTCCAAACCATCTTCAGTCAGAGGAACATTCATTCGAGGCACAATCATCATCTACTCTTTCTGCACCATACCAAATTATATCTTCATGATCAACTATTTCATCTAGAATTGGTTGTCCATTACTTGTACTCTGAAGTATGCCAGAAACCCAAAGTTGAAAAGGCGAGTTGTTGTTTTCTGTGCTCAAGGCATGATGATTCCATTGATTTACGAATTCCTCGAGAGATTTATTTATTTTCTTCATGAAAACAATATGAAGACAAAACAAATCAACTTCGTTCAAAGGATCCAAGATTTCCTGTTCCTCCATATCATAAAATTGGTTGATGTAGGCTTGCAAAACACCCCTGGTAACATCCCCGTGCAAACGCTCAACTCTCTGATTATGAACAGAACTGCCCGTGATTACACTGCCCCTGTTAGTACCTCTCATTTCAATCATCATTCGAGCTACAGCTGTATTTTCAAGACCATGGTCACTTCGTACCCTCGAGGGCAAACCATACACTTGACAGGCACCTTGAAAAAATTTCGTCTCTGCTTTGTTGTTTCCAGCACAACGCAAGTAAGGGATCATTCTGGAGTATCCGTCAATAGCTGCATGAATCACTAATCTCCAGCGGATCATCTTATGGTTTCCATCAATATGCCACAATGAGTTGGGAAATTTAACGTTATATTTTCGACGTTTAATCGTAGTCTTCCATCTTAACCGTGTTCCTTCAGGATCCAATTCTCTAAGTATTGAACGAACCCTCCAACGCTGAATTCGCAAACCCCTACTTTTGAGAGCTCCCATTATTCTCGTTTGCCCAATGTTTGGTGTAATAACTCTTATTTCTTGCATGATGTTTCGTAAATCTTCGTCAAGTATCTCATTATATTCAATGTCACTATCTATTTCTAGCTGTATTCTCCTACGTTTTAGAGTTTTGGGTGAAATCCTTAACAAATTAGCTATCTTGACCCAAGAAAAATTCAATTTGACGTTTAGACACCCCGAACTTTGGTCTACCTCTTCCTCCAGAGTAGATTCTTGGACAAGAAATAGGTTGCTTCTCTTGTACTTCATCAATTAAAGTGTTTAACCAATCTGCAATTTTCCTCAAACATTCACAAAGCTGCTGAGTGCAATGCTCCAAGGAATGGAAACACTGGTCAGTAGTTATTTCAAGATCATCAACATCAGTTGCTGCTGCTTCCTCTTCCAGTACGATGAGTTCGTGCACATAATTAACAAACTCAAATGCTTCGTTGACTTGTTCAAATAAGTTTTCATAGGTGTTCAAGTCTTCTGTGTTACTTATCTGCTCTATTTCCTCAAGCAAAGAAGCAATGTTCCTAAAGTTCTCAACAACGTGAACGGAAGTGCCAACGTGGCTGTCGTCAGCCATAATTGCTAATTTTCTATCTACACGGAATTGCCGAAAAATCGGGATTATCGGATTACTCGGAAAAACCAGCACCCTAGAACACGGTTACCTGCCAAAAATAACTTTTTTGGGGGCCATATTCGGTTGGTTCACTTATCAAGTAATTTATTAGAAGGAATGATTGATAAAGACATGTGCATGAAAAGTTTAGCAAGCATATTTGGAATGTATATATGAAGTTTGGAATACATACTAGTATCCCGGGTAAAAACATTTTACCGAACTTAACTTTGAAAACATTAGGTCAAATCCACCATTCCCGTGTACGTACCCCGTGACGAAAAAATAAATCATAGAATCGCAACTCAAAAACATCCCAGGCGGCGTCGCTCGCCACCCATGTTCAGTATGCGTTGTGTTGCAAAATTTAACTCGTGTAAAAGTTTCTACAGGCATTAATTTTTTAATTCATTTCTTACATTCAGAAGATGAATAACAGAAACAAATAGCAACATAGCTCAGAATAATATATTTATACGCAGAAGAGAAGTAACTTTAATGTAATCAATATATATAATGTTTGCGGAGTGGGTGCGTGTAATCACCCGTTCGCCAGCGAAAATATGGAATGTGTGAAAGCCGGATTTTCATTCGACAAAGACAAACCGAGCGAGTTAAATTCGTAACTGTGTGCGTGAATGCGTATCCATATCAAACCAAAATAATGTTACTTTTGTTGGCAAAATAATTAATGCAATGTTAGCCTATCAATACAATGTACTTTTGAGTTATATTGCTATTAAAAATACTCCCGTATATTATTTCAAATGTCGAAATTTTACCAAACCGTACTCCCGCCTCGTTTTGATGTGGTAATTTGATGAAAATTACACAATTAGCCCATAGCAACTTTCGTGTATAGTGCTTTTTTTTAAGAATTTGATAATGTGAACGTGAGATGGAGATGGAAAAGAGAAGGAATAACAAAATAAAATAAAATACTTTATGAATCAATAATTTTCAGTTCTTTCATACATAAGTACAGATTCAAAAAATTTTGACACTCACAGTTGTAAAAGTATCCTGCGTAAATAGTAGATATATACACTCAAATATTATCAAATAAAGAAGACCAGGAAGTTGAAACCAACAAGAAATACAACAGGCATATTCCAAATTTTCCAAAAATGTTTACATTAACCCAGAGATGACAATCAACATTCAGTTAATTGAAACTTTAAAAGTCAAAGAAAATTCAATTTAAAACATGCTTTAATGTGTCGTTCCTTTCAAATGAATTGTCACTGAAGATATCTTTGAATGAATGCTTCCAGAGTATTATTTTTTAACACTGGCTGTTAATGCTCAACACTTCACTTTGACATTAGTTACTCCTATCTTTGGTTCAGCCCTTCCATTTCAAGTGTACGAGATGTCCAACAATTATACATTTCCTCTTCATTCATACATTGATAATGTGTACACCTGAAATAGTAAAACAACATATTAATTAATAAGAACATAAAATTTCCCATTCACAAAATGATAGTAATAAGTTATTAATGTGATTTTTCCTAAGTAAAATCATTTTATGTAATGTTATATTATTAGAATGAACCCAAGTAGTAACACCAAGGCGTACAGTTATAGAAAAACCAATTTATTGATTTACTTTTCAGTTATCTAATTCATTTAAAGAATTTTGAAAATTATATTATCATTTGACAAAAACATGTTATAAAGTTTCACCTGCCCAAATGTTATAAATTCTAACACTACAATGTAGTTGCTGTATATTGAATAGCAAATCAGACAATAATTTTCTGCCATTACAGGTAGGTAATGTTGCTTACATTTTTTTATTGTAAAGCAGTTCAATTTGATAATAATAACTGTACAACAGTGTATTATAACCTGAAGATGTAAGAGATACTTACGAAAAGTTTCGTAAAATAAATTAATAATTGAATGTTCATGTTTTTATTATTAAAAAACTTATGGTTAATAAAATACCTAATAGATTGATTATTTACCCAAAGTGACACAGATTTTACCCTTTCAAATTCCATTATGATGTATGCTGTTTTGATTTTTGCTGAGTGGATTACATTAGAAATAATCAAGGTCAATTTTTTTCTGTATCCTACTACCCCAAACAGAGGGTAAAGCCTAATACGCTACATTTCCAACTAGCCTTAAGAATTCAAAATCTCTAAGAACCAATAACAAACTTTTGTGGTGTAAAAGTGGTCTATTTATTGCATGCAGCAAATGATGTTGTGTTGACTAGTTCGGTCTGTTGTGTGGAAATAAACTCTTTCTTGTGCCAGTGGTTCAAAAAACACAAAAGGCTAAATAAAAATAGCTGAAACGTAGAAGCAAAAGGAATGGATAAGAAATACGTTTGGATCGTATGGATATTCCTACTAGCACACAGCACAGCTGTTAAGCACATTGATGCTCAGTCAACAAATAATTTTAGTGTGCTTTAAAAAGTATAGAAACCTTACTTCTAGAATAAAAGAGATTGTCAAAAAGGTCAACAAACAATCTATTCCCATCCTCAACTTACATTGAAGATATTGGTTTCCCAGAAACAAACCTCAAAGCAAAGCCTTCCCGGGGAAATGGGAAAAATGTCTACTTAACTCTAACTAAGAATGACAACTTTGCATTTTGGTAAGCAGTCCACGTACCGTAGAAACGGGAAAATTTGCCTAAAAGCCATACTTTGAAAATTTTTTTGCTCGCGCATTCAAGGTGTTATCTGAGTGAATTCTACTTGGGAAATCTGATGTAAGTGAGCCAAATTGCACTTTTTGTATGACCCTGTAGGAGGTTTCATCGAGTTACGGCAGCCGAAATGCATCGCTCTGTTAGTATTTTGATGACAATATTTGATCTTGCCAAATGAGCTCCGTTCCGCTAAAAAGCTACACTCCGCAAAAAAATGGCAATATATAACACAGAACTGTTTACCCAGACATACGAAACCAAACATTACAAAATGTTAATTCAAAACAAATTGATACCTTCCAACTTTTTCTTTTGTTCCAAAGTTATTACTCGACTGCAACCATTAATGAATTTTTGAAATGACATATAGTCTGTTCTTCCCAAAACCATCAACGTCATGATTCAAACCATGAGTTTCATTTCTTTATGCTTTTTTTATTATTACCTAAAAAATTAATACTTGAATTGTAATACCGAAAACCTAATCATGCTATAACAATATTAAAATAAAAAATAAAACAAAAAGAAAGAAAAAACAAAAAGAAAATTCAAGTACGCATTTATCCTAAAGATAACAATTAAAAACAAAATTTGGTCTATGTAGTCAACCGATACTGTGAGTCAATACGGGTTCACTCAACACTGGAGCTGAACAGAATAAAGACTTTTACCTGGCATACACAACCAAACATCAAATTAATAAAAGTAATTGAAACAACAAAATGCCCTACTTTCACCAAAACCATAATTGAATACCCAGAAGATATTAAAAGCAACAAATAAAAACATAATGCTAAACTTATATACCTAGCAAGTATGTATGTAGCAATTAACATAACACAAAATAATGAATGCCGTAAACAAATATAAACTGAAGAAAAATATACCCCAGCAATGCTTCTTTTTTGTAGTACAATCGCAATGAAATACATAATCCATTCTTCTCTTAAATAACCTTCTCAACATACCATGTGTTTCATTTATACATTTATAAATTTCGTTTATAAATAGCTACACTTTTTCTTTTCTGACCTAAAAGAAAAAGATTTCAGTAAAGAACAGCTACAATACTTACTACTACTGCAACCATATTTAAGCAAACCAAAACAAAAGGCATAAATGGCTGGCAGAAAGGCATGCAGACAAAGCATCAAACATTGTCAATAGATACAATTTGACAGCATAACACGTTCCCTACTTCCACAGCCATGAGAAAGGAAAACAGTCATAGCTGTGGGACCATTTTTAATTGATCTGTAAATAAATAAATCAAATCAAATCTTCTTTGCTAACTATAAAAATAATAATAGCGCGCGTTAACAAAACAAATTACTCTCGTCTTCGTTTTTCATCCAGTAGCGTATAAACTAAAGCTATAGTATTTAATCTTTCAAACTAAATTAAAACCATTCCTTACTGTGTAAATAAACATCATTTTGTTCTGCATTTCTTCACTACACTTTCTTCTGTAAAGCGATATTTGATAACTAAAACGTAAACAAACATTTAAATACATTTAAATACAAATACATGTACCTAACTTGTTCTTTTATTAATCAAAAATAAAAGTTTTATAATAATACCTGTTGTTCGTTCGATTTTTCTGCAGCTAATTTTTAAAAACTTCACTGCACTTCTTCTGTATATCTAAATATGATTTTTCATTGTAAACAAACAACTAACTCACTTACACGTGCTACCCGATAATAAAACGTTTTATAATAATAACAATACCTTCGTGCATACAAACCTGTGTTTCTTCGTCAGTTCTTTCGTCGATTTGCTGCCTAAAACAATCAAATTTAAATTAAAATATTCGTATACAAAAAGAAACACGTCTTCTTCGCGAAGTTTCTTGCTCACGAAATGATCGTTGACAAATTTCGAACGAAGAAATTGCATTGCTCGCACTCCTCCAAAGACGTTTTTCGGCTGATTTCCACTGCGCAAACCAAAAATAACAAAACGGAGGAGCATATACTAATCGCGGAAAATCAAAAAAGTGTTCTCGCACCTACGTGGTTTTACGACAAAAAGGGAAATAATAAGAAGGATTTGACCGTGAAAAAAAAACAAATATGTCACTCTCTAAAATAAAAGTGGGATGCACAATTGCGAATTAGTATAATAAGACTAGTATCCCGGGTAAAAACTTTTTACCGAACTTAACTTTGAAAACATTAGGTCAAATCTGCCATTCCTGTGGTACGTACGCGTCACTCGCCACCCATGTTCAGTATGCGTTGTGTCACAGAATTTAACTCGTGTAAAAGTTTCTTTTTAGGCATTAATTTGTTATTACATTCAGAAGATTAAAAACAGAAACAAATAGCAACATGGCTCAGAATAATATATTTATACGCAGAAGAGAAGTAACTTTAATGTAAAAAAAATGGCAATATATAACACAGAACTGTTTACCGAGACATACGAAACCAAACATTGAATAACATTGCAAAATGTGAATTGAAAACAAATTGATACCTTCCAACTGTGTTTCTTTCGTGCGGAAGTTACATTATACAGCAACCATTAATGAATTTTTGAAATGATATATAGTCTGTTCTTCCCAAAACCATCAACGTCATGATTAAAACCATGAGTTTCATTTCTTTATGCTTTTTTTATTATTACCTAAAAAATTAATACTTGAATTGTAATACCGAAAACCTAATCATGCTATAAGAATATTGAAATAAACAACAACAACAAAAAGTGAAATTCAACTACGCATTTATCCTTAAAACAAAAATTTACCCAGAAGATAAAAAGTCACAAATAAAATCATAAAATCATGCCAAACTTATATACCCAGGTACGTAAACGATTACCATAACACAAAATAATGCATAAACATTTCATTGCACAGTAATAACTAATGAACTTCTTAAATACATAATCCATTCACATCTACCTTATGAATAATAATTAAAAACACAAACGTAATGACAGAATTTATATATCTAAAGAGTTTATAAAAAATTGAAAACAACCACATTTTTAATCTGAGTTAAAATCTCCTCTGGCTAATTCACAACAGTTAAACAACCCTTTATTCTTATTTATCCAGCATACCAACTGTGTTATAACTAAATAGATTTATACTATTTTAACTTTAGCTGAACTTCAAACAAAATGGGATACCTTTCACTGCCAATTCACATGTTAGTAAACTAAACAGCATTGATCATCTTCTGTAGACATTTTCAAACACTTCTAAAGTCTTTACTTCTATATTCATACCTGTAAACAAATTACTAATACTTTATTTACTTTCCAGCACAAACATACATAGGTATTTATAAAACACTTTCGCTACCATTTTTTTTAAGTGAAATACATAAAACTGCTCTCTTCGTTTGGAAAAACTGCTAAACTTTCTGTATTTTCCAGTAGATTTTGTACTTTTTGGCAGGCAGACAAAAGCATCAAGCATCGATATAAATTAGATACAATAGATACAATCAGACAGCATAACACATTCCCCACTTCCACAGCGTCATGAGAAATAAAAACATTCATAGCTGTAGGACCATTTTTAATGTAATAATAGCGCGCGTTACCAAAACAAATTTCTCTCGGCTTCCTTTTCATCCAGCAGCATAAACGACAGAATAAACATGAAACTGCATTTCTCCACTGCACTTTCTTCTGTATAGCGATATTTGATAACTAAAACGTAAACAAACATTTAAAAACCTGTTCTTTTATTAATCTAAAATATTAAGCAATAAAAGTCTTATCGTTCTGCACAGCCAATTTTTCAAAACTTCACTGCACTTCTTCTGTATAAAAGTTTTATAATAATACCTTTTGTTCGTTCGATCTTTCTGCAGCTAATTTTTAAAAACTTCACTGCACTTCTTCTGTATATCTAAATATGATTTTAAATATGATAAATATGATTGTAAACAAACAACTAACTCACTTACACGTGCTACCCGATAATAAAACGTTTTATAATAATAACAATACCTTCGTGCATACAAACCTGTGTTTCTTCGTCAGTTCTTTCGTCGATTTGCTGCCTAAAACAATCAAATTTAAATTAAAATATTCGTATACAAAAAGAAACACGTCTTCTTCGTGAAGTTTCTTGCTCACGAAATGATCGTTGACAAATTTCGAACGATTAACATTGCATTGCTCGCACTCCTCCAAAGACGTTTTTCGGCTGATTTCCAGTGCGCAAACCAAAAATAACAAAACGGAGGAGCATATACTAATCGCGGAAAATCAAAAAAGTGTTCTCGCAGACTCTACGTGGTTTTACGACAAAAAGGGAAAAAATAAGAAGGATTTGACCGTGAAAAAAAAAACAAATATGTCACTCTCTAAAATAAAAGTGTGACACACAATCGCGAATTAGTATAATAAGATATGAAGTTTAGAATACATATATGAAGTTTAAAATACATATATGAAGTTTAGAATACATGTTTAAAGTTTAGACTATATATTCAAAGTTTGGAATGAATAATGCACTTTAGAACGAATTTCTGCGTGAAATATCGAATCAATATTTAAAATGATAATATAATGCAAAATATCAGAATTTTGTCCACTACAGCGCCCCATAAATGGTACCTGAAACGGATTTCGATTTCCCAGCTGCAACTTGCACTCTTCATTAAGGACTTTTTGATATTCAGAAATTCTAGTCACCCAATTCACACCTGTTTTTGAGAAGGTTGAAAAGTCGTAGTAGATTTTATTTCTTAAGGTTCTGTGTGATCGTTCGACCTAAAAAGAGGTTAAGATAATTAAGATATAATACCTAAAAAAAACATTAGCAGTAATTAGTTTCATACAGTTTGTGCATAGGTTTAGTTTATTTATTTATTTATTTATTTATTTATTTATTTATTTATTTATGACTAATATTTATACAGGATAAAAGCGTTTCAATAAATGTATAATTAAAAATAATATATACAGATACTGTTATCAACACGCGTCCTGTTAGATAAAAAAAGATAAAACAAAGTCAAATTAAATGTACAGGGTGGACAAATAAAAAGGCGGGGCTGTGTAAGGACAATGCACAGTTGAAAGATGGTTAAACTCTGTAAATCTTAACTATTAAACTCTGTTAAGTCTTAACTATTAAACTATTAATCATGTGAAAAATAGCAGACACAAGAGCACATGATATAGAAATAGGAATGAGAATAGCAATATCAAAAGTGCAAAGTGTAAAACGAAAGAATATTAAGAAGTGTCTAAAAGTTGTGGTTTTTCAAAATAATTTTAAAATTGTCATCTTTATATTGATTCCTAATATTAATCGGAAGTTCATTAAATATCTTCGCACCCATATATCGAATTGACCGTCGACCATATTCCAGTTTCACCTTCGGGAGTCGCACGAACAAGCCCATGTTCCTGGTAGTGACCCTCGTATTAGGTATTTCAAAGTAGCCATCAAGAGGTGGTTTTATTTTGCCGAGAAGAACATCCTGAACAAAAAAACATAATCGACGTTTCCCACAATCTTTCATGTTAACATTATGTTGACGACCACCAGATCACACGCTCTGCTCAAAAGATGTAATTCGTTTCGATTGGGTTTCATTGAATGTAGACTTCAGAAGACAACAGTAGGTGAACAATGGTAAAATCACCATATTGACAATGTTATGGGCAGCATCAGTTGTCATAAATCTTCTCATTTTACCCAGTAGCTTTAGACGATTTGACATTTTCTTATACGTTTTCTCAAAATGGGAATTCAAGTTCAAGGTGGGGTCTATTTCGACACCTAGGTATTTATAATGTTGAGTGACATTTATCTTTTGATCCATAATCTTCACTTCGATCTCTCTGCGTTGATTAGTTATTCTTTTGAATGTACCAAGTAACAGAACTTCGGTTATTCCTGGCTTTAAGTGCAGCAGCAGTTCGTTTTCTTTAAACCATTCATGTAGGTTTAAGAGATCTTCATTTAAAAATATTTCAACATCATCAAGAACATTGCTTTCACAGGTGATAACAGTATCGTCAGCATATTTCACGATTTTCGAGTGAAGCAGGTTTTCAGTTACGTCATTGAAGAAGATTATGAATAAAAGCGGTCCCAAAATGGAACCTTGCGGTACACCTGAGAATAGTGCTTTCTTTTCTGATAACGTAACATTCAGACAAACACGTATGTGACGATTGAACAGGTAGTCTCGAAACCAATCTAGCTCTTTATTACGTACACCATAACATTCCAGCTTTTCAATTAGCTTATTGTGTCCAATAGTATCAAATGCCTTACGAAGGTCGATAAAGCAGGCACCAACTAGCTTTCCAGAGTCAACGGAGTTTCGGATGTTGTCAAGTAATGTTAAAGTAGCATGTTCAGTGGATTTACCTTTTTGAAACCCAAATTGATACGGAGAAATTACTTTCCCCTCTTCTAGATAGTCATTGAGCTGAGAATAAACTTCACGCTCCATTATTTTAGATAATACTGCTAGGATAGAGATTGGTCGATAATTCCCAACATCGCTTTTGCATCCTGACTTATACACCGGGACAACCTTGGCAATTTTCCAATTTGCTGGAAATTTGGAAGTTTTGAGAGAGAGGTTGATGAGGTATGTTAGAGCATATGTGATTTCGTCTGCAGAGTCCTTTAGTAAATTTGGTGGCAGAAAGTCCAATCCTCATGATTTGTTTTTCTTTAATTTCTTGAGGTGTTTTTTGATTTGCGTAGCAGATATGTATCGAAAATGGAAAGTTTTAAATGATCGATTAGCACATGGTTTACTTCTTCTCCAGATGATATTACTCAGAGGGAACAATGGTTTCTTGATGTGTGATATGATTGTAGAGTAAAGGTTGCAGAAACCATTTACGATTTTAGATGTCAGATTTCCATCAATTTTATAAGATTTGCTGTTTGTTGATGTACATTTGACAGGAAAAACGTTTTTCAAAATTTTCCAAAACTTATCAGTCTTGGTAATGTTTTCATTCAACAAATCTTTGTAATAATCAGCTTTCGCTTTTCGCAAAGCTATGTTCACTTCGTTCCGTAGTCTTTTGTAGGAATTTACGACACACGTTGAATTCGTTTGTCTCATCTTTCGAAGGGCAGCATCACGATTGATCATGTTTGTTTTTATTTCGTTTGACAGCCATGGACAGGGTTTTCCACGCACTCTCTTTTGAGTAAGTGGCGCATGCTTTTGGAAAATATCGCGGAGAATTGATTTTAGATGTTGCCGTCGGTGTACTGATCAATTTCATTTATTTTCGATGCACGAATATCTCTTTTCATTTTTTCCGGGTCATATCGACGATAATCTCTGCATTGGATGTTTTTATGAGAGAAGTCTGAGAGGTAGGGACTGGTCTTTGCACTTGCGAGCTCTATAGCCAAACATCCTGCTGGAACACTCATGCAGGTGAAAAATGTTATGTAAGAGTAACCCATTCTGATTATGTCGATCATTAGAAAATTGTGAGTGTGTGATACGACGAAGCAGTAGAAGAATTTGCAGTAAAAGAGGTGCCATTCCAATAGACCACATTCATAGGAGTAAGATACAAACAATACATTTTAATCACCCGTCATCCTATATCAAATCTTGGAAATGAGAATAACCAAGATGTTTCAACTCGTACGTACATCTATATCTGAATACAAACTTACCTTCCCCTGTGACTGTGGGTGGTATGGACGACTGTTTATAACTATTATACGGTGCTTCTTGCAAAACAATTTCACATGTTTTTTAAACTCTCCTCCTCTGTCACATTGAAGTATTGAAGGTTGACCATGTTCCGAGTAGATCAGCTTTAACTCATGTGCAACGTGTTCACTTTTTTCTAGATAAGGGTCTCAACCAAACAAACATAACATATATTAATAGCAGCGATCATAACTTATCTACCTCTTAACATCACGCAGAAGTGCCACTGTGGTATGCAGAAGCCTAAAGGACTCTCAGTTTCTTACTGACTTGCTTACTTACTTATTAAAAATCCTACCTGCTAAATACGTCCATCAAGGTCAGAATATAACGATACAACTGCCCATTAAATTCCGTAGCATCTTTTTTCATGTCAACGAGATCAACTTGACGTCTTTCCTGAACTGATGTTGCAAGGATTGGTTGAATAAGTGGTTTATTTGAAAATCGGGCAATGTTTAACTAAAAGCATAAGAATAAAATTTAATCCATAGTAGACCTTTCCCGAATTTCTGTTTAAACACCATGTTATAGCCTAGCCTCTAAGTTTCGCCTCTTTTTCAAACATTTAATTACTTCTAATTATTCCACTGGGGAACTGAAAAAACGAGTAACTATTACTTACTGAAAACATTATGAAATTAGAAAGACAGTAAAAAACATAGAAACGAGGCTAAACTTGATAACTAAGCATTAACTCGGCATTTAAACAGAAATTCGGGAAAGGTGTGTTGCAAACGAAATACTGATTCGGCGGGAGCTTCAGAGTTGCAGTGACATATAAATCTTCTTTTTTATCATTATTATTATTTTCTGCTTGACTTCCTTCATGTTTATTTTTTATATAAATTTTTGACTGAAGGTATATTCATTTTTAGGCTGTCAAACTTACTAGACGCAATATACTGTGTTCAATACACACTGTTTACTAGTTTTTCGCTTGCTCATATATATACTTCCTTTAGTCGGTAGCCAAGATTTCTTGCACCGGCATCCTTTGATAAATCATAAGCTGTCTTGATAGCTTTCTTTACTTCAGATCTTCTTAGAACCAATTTTCCATCATAATAGATTTTATTCGCTTCAATTTTCAGTTTACATTTGTGACGAAATACCTGAAATAAAATAAAATCTGGCCTACAATATAGGTTATAGCAATACCATAACACAGGGCTAGCGTTCTTTACAAAATCATCCTGTTAAAGGTGGTATTTTGAATTGTGTTGCAAACATTGAAAAATGAAATTCACTCAGTTTATAACAAAGATTATAACCTATACATTCCAATTTTATTTCATAAAATCTCAGTCGATCTAATACTGCTACCTTACAACCCAATCGGTTGCGTTCGGCTCCGTGAAACAGGAGCACGAACTCGGTACATCCTCTTTCAATCTTGTCCGTGCACGAGGAAGGAAACGAAAATCGATTAGATAAATATTTCAAGAATTTTAATCCGTTTGTATCGCACGTTTATCATATTGTTATTATGGCAAACATCCAAGAGGGGAGTTTAATAGTGACAGAAGGAATCGATGACGGGGAAAGTTCAACCAACGAAACTCCCACAAGAAAACGAACCTTATCTGTTATAGAGGAACAAGATGAACCGAGCGAGAAACAAAATTATAAACGTTTCAAGATAACATCAGAAGAAGAAAATTTTAAGTGGACATTGCCGGAAGGAATGTCGACTTACGCTAATGAACTGTTTGATAAGTTCATTCCAGATAGGGAGGTGAAGGAAGCTGTTACAGTTCCTGACCCCTGCCCTTCCAATATAAATCAAGTCCGGAAATTGGATGATTTCTTGGAAGATATTCTGCGAGAAAAAAAGAAAACACAGGAACTGAACATGGAGTCTGTGTTGGAAAAGACCCAAAGGAAGCTACTTGATGTAATGGGTCCCTTATCCAGAGTATGGTTGGCTTTTGATAAAGCCAAAGATGGCGGCGATCAAGAGGATGTTCCGACAGTGGAGGAGTTATTACAACGCACAGAACAAACAATTTTATTAATTGGACAAACAAGTTATTTTTTAACTTACGAACGACGGAAGAATGCACTATACTGTTTGTATACCGGTTCGCAGGTATCGTCTACATTGAAAGAAAAGTCCGATATTCTCAAAGAAAAGGACATAAACCTATTTGGGAAAGCATTTAGGGATCACTTTATAGAAGCCATGAAGGCAAAGAAGGAATCCCTGAAGGCTTTTGTTGGAGATTCATTCCGAAGATCAAATAATCAGTCACCAGTGGCATCGAAGGCTAACTCTTCAAGTGGTAGCCGTGGACCACAATCAAGGATGCCCTTTCGACAGGGCCCTCCGCCAGCTCGCTTCTCAAGGAGAGGTGGAGGGCAGAATTCCTCAAACTACTACAGCAAGTGCAACAAAGGAAAAGGTAATTATGTCTGGACAAGGAAATTCACCTTTTCCCATAACCTCTCCACTTCCACAGATAATGAACATGGAGGACCTTCCTCATGTTCATCCAGTGGTAAAAAAGTTGTTTTCAGAACATGTGATACCCCAGGTGCCATTAGCAGGAAGACTGAAACACTTTCTTCCGGCTTGGAAAATCTTGACAAAAGATCAAAACATTTTTTCAGTAATAGAAGGATACGAAATTCCACTATTAAAACAACCAACCCAAAACAATGTGGTGCCAAATGCCCATTTAAATCAGGAACAGTCTTTGTTAATAGAAAAGGAAGTGGAGGCACTATTGGAAAAAGGTGCTATTTCCCAAACAAATCATTCAAAGAGGGAGTTCTTAAGCAATCTGTTTCTAAAAAAGGAAAGGAAAAAGGAAAAGGATGGGGGGCAGAGACCTGTGATAAATCTAAAAGCGTTAAACAGATTTGTTCCTTACAAACACTTCAAAATGGAAGGTTTGCATTCTCTGAAATACATGTTGCAGAAGGGAGGTTATTTTTGCAAGCTAGACCTGAAGGATGCTTACTTCAGTATCCCTCTTCACAAGACATCTCTAAAATTGGTGAGATTTCTATGGTCAGGGAAATTATACGAATTCCTATGCCTTTGTTTTGGGTTATGTCCTGCCCCAAGGATTTTCACGAAATTATTAAAAATCCCAATCTCATTATTGAGAAGATTGAATATCAGAGTGATTATTTACCTGGACGATATGTTGCTAATGGGATGCTCCTGGGAGGAGGTCCAGATGGCAAGAGATACAGTAATTTTCCTTCTACAACATCTAGGATTTGTAGTGAATTGGAAAAGGTCACCACTCCAGCCCACCCAGAACATAGAATTTCTTGGTCTCATAGTGAATTCCAAGAATATGACTTTGTCATTGACAGAGGAGAAAATGACATCTGTCACAACAAAGTGTTTGAGATTATACCAGAATCCAATAACAACAATGTTGGAGCTAACACGTCTTGTAGGGGTATTAGCATCCACAATTCAGGCTGTTCTTC
Source organism: Turritopsis dohrnii (assembly GCA_027922465.2). NCBI lineage: Eukaryota > Metazoa > Cnidaria > Hydrozoa > Anthoathecata > Oceaniidae > Turritopsis > Turritopsis dohrnii. The sequence goes on along the minus strand of BQMF02000575.1, from coordinate 191,976 downwards.
CATCAATTACATTTCCGAAGTTTGCAACATCAATAAATTTTAAACTTAAGGAACACACAATCTTACCAAACTCAAATAAAGTTAAATCCATCATCACTACAGGAACTACAGTGGTGGTTGACAAATTTAAAACTTTGCAATGGAAGGAGCCTGTTACAGCCTCAATCACAACTTCTGCTTCAGACGTATGCGTCAAAGAAGGGTTGGAGGGCAGTTTGCAAAGAAATCAGAACAGGTGGTCAATGGACTCAGAAGGAAAAGGGCTTTCACATAAATAATCTCGAGCTTTTAGCAATAAAACTAGCCATATTTACCTTTGTCAAAATGCTAAAAGTAAAGTCTTTCCACATTCAAGTGGACAACAAAGTTGCTCTCTCATATCTTTTGGGGGGTGGGGGTGGGGGTGGGTGGGCAGGGGTGGCACAGCCTCAATGGAAATGTGCAACCTGTCAAAAGAGATTTGGGAATTTCTAATTCGTTGGAAGATCATAATTACTGCGGAGTACCTTCCAGGGTCATTGAACACCATTGCCAATTGGGAATCTCGCAATACCAGGGACAGCTCGGAGTGGAAACTGTGCCCAACATTGTTCAAAAAACTTTGCAGAGTCCTTGGCCACTCTCAAATAGATCTGTTTGCAAGCTGCATGTCTCATCAGTTGTCAAAATATTATGCTTGGAAACCCGACCTTTACAGTCAAGGGGTCGATGTAATGCAACAGGATTGGCATCAGTCAACTCTTCTGTATGCATTCCCACAAATCGTTAAACCTGGCGGCCTGGTTGGTTACAGGAAAAGATTGGCTGAGGAACGAATTTCAGAGAGAGCTTCCAAACTTATCACTTCGTGTAGAAGAGAATCATCTAATTCAAGTTATTCATCGGCCTGGAATAAGTGGGCTAGCTGGTGTAATGGGCAAAAAGTTGATCCATTTCGATGCAATGTGAATTACATCCTAGATTACCTGGCTTTCATGTTTGAGTCAGGATATTTATACAATACAATATACAGTCATCGATCAGCTATTTCAGCTTTTCATGTATGATTTGGTGGTAGATCAGTGGGTGATCACCCAAAAATTAGTGCTTTGATTACAGGTGTATTTAACCAAAAGCCACCTCAACCTCGCTTTAATAAAGTTTGGAATGTACAAGTCGTATTTGATTATTTAAAGAAAATATCAAATGCAATTCTTTCGGAGAAACTGCTTACACTGAAAACCACTATGCTCATAGCACTTTCTGCATCCTGTAGATCTTCAGATACTCAACTGTTAGATATAAATAATATGAAAACTTTGGAGTCTAAGATTAGATTTACTTACTCTAGACTTACAAAATCTTGGAGACAAGGACAAAAACCTCCTTCTATAACATTTTATGAATTTGCTGAAGATGAAGATTTGTGTATTGTCAAAGCCATTAAAAATTACATGAAAATATCTTCACCTTGGCGAGGTGCAGGTAACCCAAGCCATTTATTTTTGAGTTATATAAAACCACATAAACCGGTTTCAAGTGACACTATAGCTAGATGGCTAAGAGAAACAATGAAAGCTGCCGGTCTGAAAAATCCTCTACATGGCAAAAGCATTATCGTAGGGAAGTCGTAACTATTGAAGAGGGGAAAAACTTCCAGGAAAAAATTTATTACAAAACGCTTTGAACAGAGGATGTACCGAGTTCGTGCTCCTGTTTCACGGAGCCGAACGCAACCGATTGGATTGTAAGGTAGCAGTATTAGATCGACTGAGATTTTATGAAATAAAATGGAGAAATTGCGGTAGGGAGCAAAGCGCCCAAACTGCAATTTAGATTTTATGAATAAAATCGAAGGATGATTTAATACATCCCACCCACCCACGTCAAACAGAATAAAGCAGCCTTGAAAGGCCGCAAAGTCAGCGACAGACATGCATAAGCTGATAATCTGCGAATTCAATCATTTTCTTCAACCAGAGGCGTAGTTAGAGCCAGTCAAAAAAAAGTAAACAAGTCCAAGATCGTGAGATTTCTTTTCAGTAACGTTACTTGCAGGTTTTCCTTATCTCTCCACCACAAATTTTGACGTCCTGATTCTCGCTTTTTACGGTAGCAGCGCAAGCGAATACCGTATTAAAACACCCGTGGACTCCTCCTCCTACTACTACTCCTACTACTCCGGCCGAAATGGCAATTAGTCTGCGATTTAGAGTCTGCGGGACTCTACCAAAAACCCAATGTAAATTGGAAGCTTTTTCATATCAAACATTTAAAAGTAGATTACCTTTTTTTTTAAAGTACATAACCTGATATTTCATAACTTAATCCACGAAATTAGAATTCATTCGAATTCTAATCAAATAGGCGTACATAAAAATGGGACTTTTAGCTCATTACGCTAACTGAAAATACTTGATATATATGTTGCTTTTCTTGATAGTAAAGCTTATCAGTTCAAAATTTCTTATTACCTCGTTTGTTAGCTACTACAACTGTGTTTGTGTATTACGGCTTTCAAAGATCTAGTTCAAAAAGGCAGTTATTTGTTGGAATTCAATTTTGGTTTCATCAGAAATTATTATTATAAACAAACTTTTTTTTCTACATAAGCTCTTACGAAAAAATTTCTTATAAAAAAACATATGTTACACAGCTCACGCATGTATAATTCTTTTGTCTTTAAATAAATTATTGCCGGTGTTTTATGATTAGACCCTATTTACACTAATTAATCATTTTCATCAAATTTATCGTTAATGCCTGTTTTCCACCAGTGAGATATCTCAGAAAACACCGGTAAAGACGTTTTTAGTACTTAAAGTAAAATTTCGAAAGCGTTTGTGTGAAAAGTAAACTTGCTGCTACCGTTTTGCGCCATCTGGCTCTTGTTTTGATATCATAGACAATATCAAACAACACTAGATTTTAGGAAATCTATCGTGCCCTGTCATATATGAGATGACCAAGAGCTAGTTTATTTGTAAAGTTGACACCGTATTAGTTCCCAGAATTTTACCAGTTTTATTTTTGCTGTATTGACTTTTTAAACAGTTTTAATAATGTTCATGGCTACTTTTACAGAAATTGCGAATTAGGAGGTGAATTATTCTGAAGATATCAAAACTTTGACGCGTTTTTTGCAATGGAAATGAACTTCATAGAATATCTTTAACCTGAAATTTAAAATTTCCTTTGTTTTAGACTTACACATGACAACGTAGAGCTTGATGTTTACTCTGTTTTCAATGTGTACAAATTAAGTCATCTGGTTCCATAATAAGAACAGCGTTTTCTTTCTTGACGTCAATAACTGGTGGCCATTTTGTTCGGGAGATAAAAAGTTCTAGAAGCTTCTAAAAAGTTCTACGGGAAAAATTTTTGGACGAAAAAAAACGACAAAATGGAAACCAATAGTCAGCACCGTAAACGGTCGCTGACTAATAAAGATATTATATCTGTCACTCTTATTTATTGGATTTCTGCGAGAGCAAGAAATACATTAAAACCGGCTCTGTTTTTCTTCTTTTTCTTCTTTTTCTTACTGTCCAAACCTAGCGGTTTTTTGAAAATACATGCATGCGGTTACATGAAACCAAAGCACCATGCCATGCATGTCAGCGGGAAGAAACCCTTTTAGAATATATAGAAGAAACTTATAATTATCTTGAACTGTGATCGTGTTGAAATATGTGACGCTCATTTTCAGCACGATGGCTTTTATTATGTTCGATGTTCTTATTAATGTAGAGATAGGAAAGTGCCGATTATAGCGCAGAAATTATATCATATGATTTTCAGGAATTTCACTACTATCATCTTTGTTTCGTAACGCGATACGAGTTACGAAACGTGTTATTATAACCACAAATTACTCATAATTGTAAACAATTAAATATCTCATTAAAAATGTAGTAAAAAGCAGTTTGTAGCAGTTTCATTTTTATAACATAAATGAGCTAATAATAATCCCAGCTTTACATATAAATTCTACTGCTTTACTAAAATCATTAACTCCATTGTTTTTCAACCATTCTAAAACATCGATGCGACCGTTAAAACATGCTAATTCTACTCCTTTACTAAAATCATTAACTCCATTGTTTTTCAACCATTCTAAAACATCGATGTGCCCGTTATAACTTGCTCCATATACACCTCTACTGAAATCGGTAAATTCGTTACTTTTCAACCATTCTAAAACGTTGATGTGTCCGTTAAAACTTGCTACGTCTACACACGTCACATTGTCAAAATCCTTAGTATTCTTTTTCATTTCTGTTAATATACTCGTATACCCGTTGCCACATGCCTGAATTAAAATAATTTCGCAATATCTTTTATCTTCATCGTTTTTATGTATCGTATAAAGGTTACTTAATATTTCTTCGTCTATCTCTATTATCTTATTGGAATCTATCGCGTCGTTAAATTCTATTAATTGTTTACAATGTCTTTTGATTTGTCGAGGTATATCTAACGAATCGATTTTAGTTTTCGAATCTATCGATTTTACAACATTATCGAGAGCTATAGTATATAAAATGCTTGTCATTTTATTTTAATCTGTCAATATCCATAGGTATTATATATTACTGTGTATAATTCCTTTATAATGTTTTATTCAACTTTTTTTGTTTTTTGTTTTTTACCTCTTTGTTATCTTATACATACCTATAATGTCCTCTAGCATATGTAGCAATACCATCTTTTGCAATAATTCTTTTGTCATCATCCGCATTGAGAGCGAGTTTGTTTGTTTTTGTAGTGTGAACATCATGCTTAATCGATTGAAAGGTCATCTGTTCTCTGTAAACATTCTTACCATCGAACAAGCATCTCTTGTAATCATCAAACCCCATCGTCTTCTTTACTACACACTTCTTGACTCCCTTGCACTTCTTGTCTTCTTTTCCATCTAGCTGTTTATATGCATATGTCTTCGCTCTTAGAGCAGAGATAGGAAAGTGCCGATGCTAGCACAGAAATTATATCATATGATTTTCGGGAATTTCCCTACTATCATCTTTGTTTCATAACGCGATACGAGTTACGAAACGTGTTATTTTGATTACGTAACAAAATTCTCAAATAACAACGTGTAAACAGTTTCTATTATTATAACCACAAATTACTCATAAATGTAAACAATTAAATGTAGTAAAAAGCAGTTTGTAGCAGTTTCATTTTTATAACATAAATGAGCTAATAATACATATGACATACAGATCAGCGTAGTCTAGTGGATAAGAACGCTAACTTGTAACAACAAGGTCGTGTGTTCGAACCCCACGCAGTTCGTCTGAGAGGAAGTATATATACTTCAGCGGTTGTAGATCTCTCATGTTCTGGTTGTAAAACTTGCATGAGTGCGCACTTCCCCGCAGTTGTGTTGAATATATCGCGGAATGGTTAGCATTGTGTCTGGGTGATTTATCACTGTCAGGTTTCTCTGGTCCATAGAGACATTCAGGTTACCGTCATTTCGATCGAAATTCAACAAACGCCAGGGCTTAGAAGTGTTAGCATGTATCCACAATGCCGGCTATAATTGCAAACTACATACGCTGATCAGCGAAATAGTACATACCATATACTAAACATCATAGTAATCGCTAAACCAAAGAACTTTTATTTTTTTTGTTTATGTTGGAGAGCTAGTCACTTTGAGTGAAATATGATACGCTTGCATAACATTAATCATTTTGTTATGTAAACAAAATAAAAAACAAAATTATAGCGTTCCGAGGGACACCACAAGCAGACACTAAGGTCTAAATGAATGATATAAAACCCAAGAGCGGAATAATTTGAAATTGTGGTGAACAGGCGACAGAATCTGCCGGAAAGGGAAGGTCTAGTGGAGCGGCTAGATTGGAACTGGATGGTGCCGTCCGCTCCCGGTATTCACCACAAAATGTGCCAAAAGTTGTCGGGAAATACAATGTGACTAGATGTAATATACTCGAACAGATCATGAACGGCCATTGCGTGCGTAGTAGTCGGAGTTCGTAAGTAGTCACACAAATAGTCTAAGATCTAGGGGTAGAGCTCAGAGCTGGTGGATTCGAGAAGCCAGGGTGGAGTGCCGGTTAGATCGAAGACAATGAATTAAAAACCCTCTAGGGTATCACAACAACAACAACAACAACAACAACAAAAACCCTAGGGGGTTCTCCTAAGGGAGTTTTGTTTTCAATAATAATAATAATAATACCATATACTAAACATCGTGGTAATCGCTAAAACCAAAGCTATTTTCTCTTCTTCATGAGATGGGAGTGAATCTGTTTGACTCACTACTCTTGTTTGAACTTTCTTTTGTGAACTTTTATTTTTTGTTTGTGTTGGAGAGCTAGTCACTTTGGATGAAATATGATGCTCTTGCATAACATTAATCATTTTGTTTTTTCCGAGGCTCAAGTTGTCATTAGATATGAGAATTTTATTATTATAACCAGACACTCCCGACTTGATGTTTAGATTCATGTCACTAGGTAACATGTAAATACCTTGTCCAACAGAATAATCAACTTTGCTTGAAGCGTAATTTAAAGTATCTTGATAACGTTTAATGTCATCTTGAATATCAACTCTGCGGTTAACAATGTCTTCAAAGTTGTTCATAAAAACTCTTTGAGCTGTCAAAGCGCTTGAATTATTACCTAAAATAGAAGAACGAGCTGAGGCTTGCGAACTAAGAAGAAGATAAGCATATGCTCTAACACTGTCTGAAAATTTTACAAGACCTGTTTTTGTGAAACCTTGAGATTTCTCTACAATCCAACGTGTCATGGAATCATTGGTGAAATAACTCAAACCTGGTGTAGGATAGTCTCTACGTCTTTTTTGATACGAGCTGTAAAAATATTGCCCTTTGTATTTTTTAGGATCAGAATCGACACCATATTCACTACAGATTTTTAAAAACTCTTCTTTGTTATAAGGATTATCGTTTTGGTTGAAACTATCTTCAAAAGGTAGAGGTGTCTGCAGACGCTTAATGATTCGTCTAATGTGATAATAGACATGAAAACGATATACTGCTCTAATCATAGGAGTAGAGCGACCTTCTTTCAGGTGTTCAGAACTGACCCCACAAGCACTTGAAGCACACCAAGTGACAAAATTGAGTTGGGTTTGCCATAATTTAAATGGTTGTTCCTGCCAAATTTTCATACGTTGATCATTTTCATCCATTTCGTAATTAGTAAATATATTTGGAAAAGTTGCGGGGAAAGAACCGCTCTCAGAGACGATAATTGTTTGTTTGTATAAATCTTTAGCATTCAATATCTGAAGGTATTGCCCTCCATTTGGTTTATAAAGCGCGTTGGGAACATATTTAAAAATATTCTCCATTATTATTTAATAATATTATCTTCTATTTAATACAAGAAAATGTATATCACAGCAAATCTCGTAAGGGGTGAGAAGACCATATATCTACCTTACCCCATTCGAAATATGGACGGTTCGAAAGAGATCGCATTATGTGAGATATTTGGAGACACCTTCACCTATCAAATCACAACACCGATAACATTGAAAACGTCTGACGATGGGAAAGTTGAAAAGTCGATACCAAAACGAAAATTCACTGGCAGAGAATTGAACGCGTTTTTAGCAGGCACCTTTTTAGAAGGTGATATAGAACTTAAACCATTAGGCAAATACTCTCAAATAATCAGAACAAATACGCTAGCTAAAATAACCAAAATGAATTTACATCTCTCTGAACTCGACAACACTCAAAATCTTGAGGATGGAAAGCTAAGTGATATTCTACTAACTGTTCCCATCGATAAATATAGTGACTTTACACATACTGAGCCTAAAAATCTCCATTACAAAAAACTAAAAAACGGTGTATTCCAGTCTCTCACATTGAGACTGACAGATCAGCATGGTGGTATACTAAAAGAAGATCTGGGTACAACCGTTGTTTTGTACATCCGCTAAACCGAGATAAAAAGTAAAAATTAATTATATATCATAAAATTAACAATGGAATACGGAAAGAAGTTAAATCCAGAACGTTCACTTAGAACTGCCCACGGTGTAAAAGGTTCTCGTCAAAAAGTAATTGTCACACACAATCCGAGTGAGATCGATCAAAATCAGCTATTATTGGTTAGGTTTCCAAATTTAGGAAGTGATGATGTCATTATTCCAGGAACAGCTAATCTAAGTTTTGATATTGAACTCGAGTCGAAAGCTGACTCAGAAAGAACATTGGTCAGTAACATTGGAAGAGCTATCGTTAAGAAATTGGCTGTCAAGTTCGAAGGTAACGAGATATTGAGTATCGATGACTTTGATCTTTTTGGGTGTTACAGAGATTTATGGTTAACCAAGTTTGAAAAGACAAACGCGATAAGACAGGGTATCATCATCGACGATGGGTGTACAGAGAATTGTATGAAACTAAGGATTGGTGCTTCTGATAAAAAGGACGATAATGCGGAAGACAAAGCCATTGCTGACACCTATAAAAACAAGTTTGTCATTCCACTCGACTTTGAGATGCTAGATAGTACTATTCCATATTATCAAGCGGGTTTAGGGAATAGACTTTGCTACGAGATCACATTTAACGATTATAACCGAGTTATCTATTCTGACCCTAAAGCTTCTGCCGCAGGTCAAAGAAAAAACCCAGACGGTAAATACAAAATATCCAACATCTCACTTGAATATGAGCTTGTGACACAACCCAAGTTGGCTAGACAAATCGCTTCTGAATATCAAAACATGGCTTTGCTCTATGATAGGATTTTGCGACACAGACAAATTAGAGTAAACAAGTCAGACACAACGTGGAATTGGTCATTCAACACACCTGCCAAATCTTTGAAGGGTATTTTAGTTCTATTTGAAGAAGAAAAATCCTACAAACGAGAAACCTGTAAATTCTATAATCCAAAGATCGAAAAGGTATCTGTCATCGTTGAGGGTAAGCCTAACCAACTTTTTGCTCAAGGGATGCAACCGTTTGAACAATACAATGAGATTTGCAAGTATTTTGCTGAAGGAAAACCAAAAGATAATAGCGTCGGTGAAAACCGAAAGCGCTTAGGATTACATGATGTAAAAGTCTCTGATTACTTAACAAACAAGTATGCTCTATGGTTAGATTTCAGAACAATTGATGAGAATGCCTTGCATGGGACCGGTCGAAAGATTGAAAATGCGAGTGAAGGCATCACTTTACAGATTGAAAAGACCGCTGAAACTGCAGGAAACTTAAACGCATATATATATCTAATAATGGATGCTCAATTAAACATACAAAACGGTCAATTTATGTCTACATTATATTAGTAAAATGGATACACTTTACATGAAAGAGCCTCACACAGCATTATTCGTTGGACCAACATCGTGCGGTAAAACGGATCGTGTTGTAAAATTATTAGAAAATCAATACTTTGATCACTTTGATTTCATCGTGATTATATGTCCCACCTTGAGGTGGAATCAGACTTACAGAGATCGAAAGTGGTTCTGGAATGACAGCTATGTGATTTTAATTGAGCCGGAAGGATCTTTGTATGAATGGATTAAGAAAATGGACTTTTTCTGTGCTGGATACAAAACCTTATTTCTGATTGATGATATAATAGCTGATGAAAAATTAGACAAAAAGAGACAGCCTTTGCTCGAGTTGGTAATTAGCGGTAGACATCGAAATCATTCGCTATGGTTACTCACACAATCATACACAGCTATACCTAAAAATTTACGACGGCAAGCTAAAATGTTATATGTGTGGTATCCAAAAGATAGGAATGATCTAACCACCATTCATGAAGAGAATGATGTCATTGATTCACAAGAAGAATTGAAAGATGTCAAGGAAAAACTGAAAGGAGGGAAACACACGTGCCTAGTCATGAGAATGGAACATCCAAGAACATATGCGATTTGCTGAACAGGTTGACGTTATTTGTTACATGACTCTTGTAACAAAAATATAAGACTACTGTAAGACTACTATAAGACTACTGTAAGACTACTGTAAGACTACTGTAAGAGAATAATTTACGTCTCAATACAGGTTCTAGAATTTTACCAATATGTTTAATCCTCGATTCAAAGCGTACTCTGTCAACAGCAGCCTCTATCCAGTTACTTCTACGAGATTCACAAGCATAGATATAATGGACTATTACTTTATCATTAAAAGTAACCCTTTTTGTATCTTGATGGGAAAATATAATATCATCATCTGAGGATTCATCATCGAACATAATTGTTTAAGTAAACAATGTTTATTTATTTAACAATGTTAGAATATATTATTAAACATCATCATCCTCTTATAATTATTTTGTCTTACATAATTATAAGAGGACAGCAAACTCTTATACAACAAATTTCAACATAATTATAAGAGGACAGCAAACTCTTATACAACAAATTTCAACATAATTATAAGAGAGTATAAGAAAATTATAACAAACACAACAAAATGATAGAATATGTCAACTTCGTGTTATTAAGCATACTGCTGATCTCGCTATTTTACTTTTATTTTGTGTTAAAAAAATACCTCTCTCTAATAAAAATGGTGGAAACAGCGATCGATAATTTAATCAAGCCAGAGTTATGATGTTCCGGGTGAATTTCCACCTTCAGATGGTAAAAGACAAAAATTACTCGAGTGTGTCTTAACTGGAAATAGCAAGCTATACTTAGGGAAAATGTACACGGAAGAGCAAATTAACAAACTCAAAGATGAAGAGGTAGAAAAACTTTTTAGTATCTACGAGGCTAAACTATCAGGTCAAATGGTAAAATCCTTGGGGAAATCACTGATACGTATTTATTCCATGGGGGCTTGTGCAACGTTAGGAATAAACAATCAAGATGCGTTGAGCAATGACCTGGAAACTGACCCCTTCTTAAACTCTGCCCTTCAAAGATTTACATGTGACTTATATTATAAATTCGGCTCATTATTAGCACCACTCAGTGTTGGACTTATTACCGGGAGGCATTATATCAATGAAAGGAATTTAAATAAATCCGATGATAATATAAATACAGCAGATAATAAAAATGTCAGAAGAACAGACTCCCATTCAAGTGACAACGAAGAACCCAAAAAAGGTTGAAGCGGGTAAGAAGTTGGCGGAATACAACCGTAAAAAACGAGAACAATTAAAACAAGTGTCACCTCAAAAAGAAGTGAAGAAGCCCGATGACTCTCTCACCAAACCAAATGAACAACCTATGAACTACACCTATGGTGTAGGTGGAATAATAGCTCTCGGTTTAGTTGGTGGATTTGCTTATTTTGTGTATAAAAAGAAAGAGCAAATATTACCCCGTGGGTCACCATCCACCCCCCTTCCACAAAAATCTAAAATACCAGTGAAAATCAATAAACATGAAATGGAATAAAAAGAAAAAAATGTATATATAACAAACATGGACAAGAAAAGTATCATCAACGATTTATATCACTGCATCAGTCAGTCTGCGTTTCGCTATCGGCTACTCTATGCTAGTAAAAAAGGTGTTAAAAATGACACCTCCCTCTATTCAAAAGTTCGACTTGGAAGATACGGGAAAACTAGTTGCCATTATCGCCGCTAGTGAAGTGACAAAGGACTACTTAATCAAACAAAAGATTTTGCCTGAAAATATCAATATCTAAATATGGCTTCTATCGCAATGATGTTAGGGTGGAGCTTTAGGCTAACGCTTTGGCTTTCACAGGATCAAGCTATCTGTTTTCAAGTTTATCCAAAGACAGAATCGATAAGGAAAGAAAACGTCATGATTTGGCCATAGAAAAATTACAAAAAGCACAGATTGAATGGCAGCAAAAACGACAGGAAAGGATCGATTTCATCAATAAGCAGCTCATGCTCGAAAAGAAGGCTGATTCAAAATTCATAGAGCTAAATGATGCAATGAGAGAGTACAATATGGTGTTTAGTAATCATCTTGAACCGCTACCACGAGAGCCTGTATTGAGCGACTTATATACACCGAGTCATGATCAACATGAAAGGGAATTGACTTTTATAGCTATGAGTATGCTTGGAATTGGTGGAATTGTGTGGTATTTTGAAAGATGAAGACCATCAACAAAAATTATGTTACACGATACATGTAACATATACACTTTCAGATGGTTACCGTCTAGTGACAAGGTATGTATAGATCATCCATCCAACCCCTACAATCAAAGCCCATAAATTTTGACTCAACCAACCTACAACTTCTTTTAGCTCTGTTCAATATCCATGATACGATAGACCCAATTATTCCTGGTAAAGCCTCTGCCGCTTTAGATGCTAATCTACCTAGAAGTGATGCTAACGCCTTGAGTTTATTTTTTATCCATTCCTTTGCACCGTCCTTTTTATCATCAGGATTTTGTGAGTGACTTACTGAGCTTCCACCTCCAGATGGTAACAAAGCTTCCACAAGAACACCTATAGCCATACCAAACGCCGTCAGAATGCTAACGATTGTTATACCTTGTTCACGGAATAGTGTTCGTATCCTTTCACCTAATGAGGTATCTTTGTCGAGGACTTTAGCAATGGTTTCTTTGATGCTCGTAACTTGACTGTTTAATTTACCTTTGAGAATATCAATGTTCTCTTTCCTAGCTTTCAACTCTTCACGTAATCCATCCATTCGATCTTCGACCTCTTTTCGTTGTTCATCTGTGTATGTTGCATCATTTTCCATTTCTTCCAACTTGTTTTTTTCCTTATCGATATGATGTTCTATTCGAACCTTTTTCGCAACCTCTTCCTGAAGACCTCCTCGTATGTTTCTCAGCGCTTTATCCAATCCTAACAGCTCACGTACAGGATATTCAAATAGATCACCGGTCTGAGTCATTTCATGATCGACCGATTGTTGTCTAAGCGTTGAAATTAAATCTTCCGTACTGTTCACCACATCACCGGACATATCTTCCAACTCTACATCGGTTGCTGTTGTGATTTTAGATGTCGAAGGAAGGTCTTCTGCTATTTTATTAAGCACAGCTGCCTGTCTGGCTGAAAATTTGCTCTTAGGTATATCATACCCTAAACTGCGTAACCTGTTCTTACCCAATATGTCAGCTATAGTACCGGTAGCCCTTAGTCTTCCATTGTTTGTCAATGGTTTGCTACCGTCTTTGTAGTATAATTCACCATCTCTAATTTCAAACTGATCGGTATATAACGTCTCAGGTTTTGACCGGTATTTTTCGGATAATCTATCATACAGCCCTTCAACTAGTTCTTTCAAAACTCTAGTATGCAGACTGTGACCTCCAAATGATGTTTCTCGGTCACCTGATGTATGTATCTGTGCACCCGTACGGTCACCGGTCGGTATGAGAGGAAACGTCTCATCGGTTGTTTCATCTGTCGTCATCCCATGTTCTCCAAAGGGGTCAATGTCAATGTCCGCCATTTTATTTATTTAGAGGATAATTTATTATTATATTATGTTATAACATCCCTCTAAATATGAGTTTTAAAATTTATCCAAAACTACCCACTGCTCCTGAGGATTTGAATGAGCAGGAAAAGTTTAACGCAAGCGTAATAAATTCTGAGTTTGAAGAGTTGATAAAACTTAAGAACAAGTTTAGTATCAAGCTCAAGAGATACAACAAGGCGATAGAACGATCGATGCTAGTAAATGCTAGCTCAAGCGCTATAACCATTGGCTCTGGCATCGGTTCAATTGCAACAGGGGCTACTATTATCGGAATACCTATTTCTGCAGGATTAGGTGGTGTAGCCCTAGCTGGCTCTATCTGTACCGGACTTACCACAGCTGTCATCAAAAGATATCAAAAGAAAGTAGAAAAAGTGATAAAATTATATGATATTGTTACATCATCAATTTCTGTGTTCGAAACTAACATAAGTCAGGCGCTGACTGATGGAAGGATCAATTACAAAGAATTCCAGGTTTTGCAGGGAACATATTACAAAGCTTTAGAAGGACTCAGTTCTACAGATAGAAAGATGGAGACTGAAACCCAAAATCAATTTCAAAAAAGTTTGATGATAGAACTCCAAAACCTGAAAAAATCCATAACCGAAAATGGTTAGTAGGATGTGCTTGTGTGTTCCTCAATTTGAAAAAGTGATATAAAGAAATATGATCACAAGTATATAGACAATGGAATTCCCAACAGTTGCAACATTTGAACAAAACATGGAACAAATTACTCCAATCACAAAGTGGAGAGAGCTAACTGAAAACGTGATTTATCATGTTAAATCTGTGGTTGAGATAGACACACCTGCATCTGAATTTGGGTCTGGAAAAGCTATGTATGCAGAGGTCCAAGACAGAACAGGAAATTTATATAAGACATGGTTGCCTGCAAGACTTTGCGTTGAGTTGAAGGATTATGGTTGGAATTCTAGAGAAGCCTTCGTCAGACCGAAGGGGCTCAAACAATCTGAAAAGAATCATGAAAGGCAATTCTTTGATTATGACATTATGTGGCACTAAACCTCGTTGCTAGACGACTCATCTTTACTTGTTTCTAGTAAAGATACTTTGTATTTACGGTTCACCAACCTTGCACATAATCAGGAGGTAGCTCTGTATCCTCAGGTATCAACATCAGCTCTTCTTTCACAAAAGATCGTTCAGGTCCATCTTGAAGGTAATACATTACACGGTTACCAGGTTGATCTATCACCTCACTCAATCTATATACCCTCTTTGACCATATGATATCTGTTGCTCTTTTTCGATGGTCATCGTGCTCTTCACCCGGTTGCAATAGATATCTATACAAACCATCTTGAGGTAGCTCTACTTCAGGTGGATAGCTCTCTCGTTTAGCGAGAGTTACCTCTTTCATTTTAATAGCATCTTTCGGTTTCATATCGATCATCTGAGTCTTCGTGTCGTTTAATCTATCCACAAGTTTATACAAATATTTGACCCACGTAGATGATACCTTTTCCGAATCGTTCAGTTCTTGAGCATCTTGTATTTTGAATAAATTTTCGGCAAGTATCTTGTTCAATGCCTCAACAAAAGCTGTATGGGTATGTTTATATTTTGTAGTTGCTCTTTTAATTTCAACATTATTCTTCTCCAACAGCTTTGATACATCCGCTTTGAATTCTGAACCGTTATCGCATTGAAATACTTTTGGATAAGTTAAGGGTCCAACCTTGTAGATGTCTTCAATCATAGCGGCAACCTCTTTCGCTCTCTTAGTATTCAAAGGTCGAGCCACCTTATAGCGTGAAGCAACATCGATACCGGATAAGATGTACTTGTATTTATTACCATATAGCATATCACTAGGCATATACAATATATCAAATTGATGAATCTCATTCGGTTTAGTTACCTCATAATGTGGACGTTCGATCCTTTTCGTTGTCGGTAGATGTACCTGCCACAAAGCTTGTTTTGATAGCCACTTCTTAATTTCCTTCGGTTTGAAACCAAATCCTCTTAGATTGCGAACAGCCTTTTGTCCTTTCCATAAGTTTTGAGGTTGATAATAAATCTCTTGAAGTTTAGTGTCTGACATTTTTTTTATTTATAAACAACGTTTTATTTTAGCTCATTTTGTTAAAAAAAAAATGACACGAGAAAAGTGGCTTAAAAGTTTTTATTATCTTTATATAAAGAATAAACATGACCGACAAAACAGAATCAGATTACCAATCAATGGGTTCTAGTGCGTTACGAGCATTATGTGCGTCACGAAAAATAAAATATGTTAACCAAATGAACAAAGCTAAAATGCTTGAGGTACTTGAAAAAAATGATAAGGATCCATCTTATACTCTCGATCCTGATACGAAACAAGCATTTTATACACGCTATTCAAACTGGATAAATAACAATGAAGAAAAATATCTCAGATATCGAGAGCATAATAATGAGCAGAAAAAGATGGTTCGGAAACAAAAAAAATTGGCTCGTTCAACCTTGTAGAGGCTGTGTTTTTTTTTGTTACTTAAAATCGAGTAACAAATGTTAACTATATAGTCTGAAAAAATTGGAAATTTCTAAACTACCTTAAAGAAATCATGATCACTTAAATATTACACAAATAATAATTATACAACATGACTACTAAAAATACTGTTGTTGAATTAAAAGCTATCGCGAGAGAGCGTGGCATACCTGGCTACTCAAAACTCAGAAAAGCTGAGTTGATCGAATTATTAGCAAACCCACCTGTCCGACCTGTTCCACTACCAAGACCTGTTCCAATTATTCCTACCCAACAAGATATGGATTTGTTTGAGCAACAAGAAATGGGAAAATCTCGACATGTTGTGAAAAGCAAGTTGAATGAATGGAGAGATTGGTTAGTAAATCACATACCTAAACCTATTCGTGAGAAAGTGAGTAGCGCTTTCAGAGAGATGAAGAAGAAGATTCTCAATCTCTACAAGAGGAAGAATGATGAAAAAGATGAAAATGATGAAAAAGATGAAAAACTGGTGGAACCAGAAGGCGTTTGTCCCCATTGAAATGGCGTTTGAGGGTTCTTACAAAAGGTTCAAGATAAACTCAGATGGAAAAAAGGACGTTGATTCGTTTCTCGAAAAGGTTCGACCCATTTTAAGCGATCTGATTATGGGAGAACTCAAAAATAAAAAATCAATAAAAATTCAAGCAACTGTGTGGATCAACTGGAGAAAAGAAGATCTATCCAATCCTGAAGCAACAATCTACGTCGATAAGGCGTTTAATAGCAATATGGAAACAATTCACAATGAAAGCGATATATCTGATGTTGTCAATAAGATGTTCAATAAGATAATCGAACAGGTTGAAAACCCTGCGTTACCTCAATCCGGCTTTGTTATCGATAAGATTTTAAATATTGATGTGGATTTTCACAAGCTAAAATTAACGAGAGGCAGCTCTTATTTACCGCTACCTAAGAATTTCAGTGGTAAGTATTCGATAATCAATCCTAAAAACAAAGATGATGAAGAATGCTTCAAATGGGCTGTTATCGCAGCTCTCAATCATGATAAGATTAAGAAAAATCCACAAAGGATAATGAATCTCAAGAAACATGTTGATAAATATAATTGGGAGGGTTTATCGTTTCCAATGGCGTTAAATAAAATAGATTTGTTTGAGAGGAGGAACCCTGATATCGCTGTGCATGTTTTGGCAAAAGATGAGAAAGAAGGTATCTATATGTGTCGTAAGTCGAAGCATCTTGATCGCAAAGAAACGGTTGTTTTGTTTTTATTATGTGAAGAGGAAAAGAGACATTATATAGCTGTAAAGAACTTGAGCGGTGTCTTGAGCAAGGTCAACTCGAATCATGAACATAAAGAACATTATTGCTTGAATTGTCTAAATGGATTCTCAAGTGACAAAACACGAGATGAACACTTTGAATATTGTAAAAATAATGATGTTGCGAAGATTGAGATGCCAAATGATGGTAGCACCGTTAAGTTTCATGACGGTCAGTACCAGCTCAAAGCTCCTTTCATAATGTATGCTGATTTCGAAGCTTTGTCAAAAGAGGTTTGTAAAGAACCGCGTAGCGTTATTGGATCATCCACTAAAAAGGTTGGTATACATATCCCCACAGGCTTCTGTTGTTATAGCAAATTTGCTCATGGTGAAGTTTCAGACCCTCTAACGCTTTATCGAGGTGAAGACTGTGTTTTACGTTTCGTAGGATCATGCGGTAGGTGAAGTGAAAAGGCTATACAACATGTTTCCTAAACAAAGAATGCGAGACCTCACATATGAAGAGGAACAGGGATTTACCGATTCTGATAAATGTCACATATGTATGAAAGAATTTGAAAAAGATAATATTAAGGTTAGGGATCACTGTCATTTTACTGGTAAATTTCGTGGAGCTGCACATCAGTCTTGTAATCTCCGTTACAAAGTGCCTAAATACATCCCGATCGTCTTTCACAATCTGAGCGGATATGATGCTCATCTATTTATCAAAGAACTAGCCAAACAGTATGGAGATGAAGGGATTGCTGTCATCGCTGAAAACAAAGAAAAATATATCTCTTTCTCATTGGATGTTAAGGTTGGTGAATACATTGATAAAAATGGGGTGACTAGGGTTCAAAAGATACAGTTGAGATTCATCGATAGCGTGCGTTTCATGGCTAGTAGTCTGGATAACTTGGTAAACAATCTATCCGACGAACAGTGTAAAAACCTTCGAAAATTCTTCAAGGGTGATGAGCAATTCAAATTATTGAGAAGAAAAGTAGTTTATCCTTATGAATACATTGATTCTTTTGATAAGTTTAACGAAACTAAGCTCCCACCGAAAGATGCTTTTTACAGCAAGTTGAACATGAAAGGTATCAGTGATGCTGATTATACGCATGCGCAGAATGTGTGGAAACACATGAAAAATAAAAATATGGGTGCGTATCATGATCTCTACCTCAAGACAGACGTTCTACTGCTTGCTGATGTTTTTGAGACTTTTAGGGAAACATGTATAACAAACTATAAACTGGATCCTGCACATTTTTACACTGCTCCAGGACTAGCTTGGCAAGCCTGTTTGAAAAAGACAGAGGTTGAGCTGGATCTGTTGTCAGATATGGATATGTTTCTGTTCGTAGAGCAAGGTATTAGAGGAGGTCTCTGTCAGGCTGTTCATAGACATGCTAAAGCTAATAACAAGTATATGGATGCTAAATATAAGAAGACTGAAGAAAGTATCTCCAATATCTTGATGCAAATAATCTATATGGATGGGCTATGATTCAGAAGCTACCGACAGGGAATTTCAAGTGGGTAGATGCTAATAAATTTACCACCGATTTCATTTCAAAGTTGGCTGAGAAAGACGGTAAATATGGTTATCTTCTTGAAGTTGATGTGAACTATCCTCAGGAGCTTCACGATTCACATAACGATCTTCCGTTTGTGCCTGGGCGAAAGAAAATCAATGGTGTAGAAAAGCTAACTCCATGTCTTTCAGACAAGAAGAACTATATTATTCATATCCGTGCACTTGATCAAGCGCTGAAGCATGGTCTTGTTCTTGAGAAGGTTCATAGAGTACTGAGATTTAGACAAAGCGCATGGTTGAAGCCGTACATCGATTTCAACACCAATTTGCGTACTAAATCAAAGAATGACTTTGAAAAGGACTTTTTCAAGCTCATGAACAATTCAGTCTTTGGTAAAACTATGGAGAATCAACGTAAACATAAAGACATACGCTTGGCTACCAAGAAAGAACAATATGAGAAGCTGGTGATGAAACCTAATTTCAAGGGTAGTATCTGTTTCAGCGAACATTTGATGGCTGCTGAAATGCAAAAGATCAAACTCGTGTTGAACAAACCGATCTATCTGGGACCTACAGTTCTTGATTTGTCAAAGACGATTATGTACGAGTTTCACTATGATTACATGAAACCAAAATATGGTGACAATCTAAAGCTCTGCTATATGGATACAGACAGCTTTGTCTATCACATCAAAACCGACGACTTTTACAAAGATATCGCCGATGATGTAGCTTTGAGATTCGACACTTCAGCGTATGATGAGAAAGATAACAGACCGTTACCCATAGGTTTGAATAAGAAAGTCATCGGTCTAATGAAAGATGAGTTGGGTGGTAAGATAATGACAGAGTTTGTCGCTCTAAGAGCGAAGACACATGCATATAAACAGCTGGATGGAAAAGAAGACAAGAAGTGCAAGGGAGTCAAGAAGTGCGTAGTAAAGAAGACCATGGGGTTTGATGATTACAAGAGATGCTTGTTCGATGGTAAGAATGTTTACAGAGAACAGATGACCTTTCAATCGATTAAGCATGATGTTCACACTATAAAAACAAACAAACTCGCTCTCAATGCGGATGATGACAAAAGAATTATTGCAAAAGATGGTATTGCTACATATGCTAGAGGACATTACAGATATGTATAAGATAACAAAGAGGTAAGAGGTAAAAAAAACAAAAAAGTTGAATAAAACATTATAAAGGAATTATACACAGTAATATATAATACCTATGGATATTGACAGATTAAAACGTATTACAAATCATCAAAATAAAATGATAAGCATGTTATTATTAACACAGTTGAAAGAAAAAAATTGTGTAACTAATTTTGAGAAAGTAATGTGCGATGCGTGTTATTACGGACACATCAACGTTTTAGAATGGTTGAAACACAACGGCGTCGTCGATTTTAGTAAAGGAGTAGAATTTGCATGTTTTAATGGTCGCATTGACGTTTTAGAATGGTTGAAAGATAACGGCGTCGTTGATTTTAGTAAAGGAGTAGAATTAGCATGTTTTAATGGTCACATTGACGTTTTAGAATGGTTGAAAAACAACGGCGTCGTCGATTTTAGTAAAGGAGTAGAATTTGCTTGTTATAACGGACACATTGACGTTTTAGAATGGTTGAAAAACAATGGAGTTACTGATTTTAGTAAAGGAGTAAAATTTGCTTGTTAAGCTGGGAGTATTGTTAGCTCATTTATGTTATAAAAATAAAACTGCTACAAACTGCTTTTTACTACATTTAATTGTTTACATTTATGAGTAATTTGTGGTTATAATAATAGAAACTGTTTACACGTTGTTATTTGAGAATTTTGTTACGTAATCAAAATAACACGTTTCATAACTCGTATCGCGTTATGAAAACAAAGATGATAGTAGGGAATTTCCCGAAAATCGTATGATATAATTTCTGTGCTAGCATCGGCACTTTCCTATCTCTTAAGCTCCAGACTCTGTGAGACTAAGAATGTTATTTCAAATCTAATGCAGGAACGTAGCTCAAATTTAAGGATTCATAAACGTATGTTTTTTTTTTATTTTGTCACATAATTCATGAAGTAGTGGATATTGGACTTATATCTTACATTAAAAGGGGAGTTGAGGTTACTTTTGCCAACTAAATATTTTGATACTTGTTGTTTTTATTGTAAAGGCTTATCTTATTAAAATTTTTTTATCACCTTTCTAGTTTGTTAACTATTTACACTGTCCTCATGCGTCAAGATTAATTAAAAATGCAGCTGTTTCGAATGGATTTTGGGTTCCGTAATACCATCACTGAAAACAGTTTTTTAGTTTTTATATTTTTGCAGAAGGTGCGTGTTTTTCTACATAAAGTTTATAAAAATAATTCACAGCTTGCATAATTCTTTTGTTTAAAGATCATTTGCCGTTGGTTCCTGATTAAACTCCATTTACTGTAACTATTCATTTCAAAACAAATGTGTCGTTTGACCATGAATGTATTATACCACCATGGTATAACGAACCCTTTGCCTTGTTTCTGTCTCACTTTAGGTAAACTTTCGAGGGTATTTGTGTAACAAGTGTATCAGGTGCTACCGTTTTGCACCACCTGGAACTACGGAGATATTTCGGAAGAAATAGAAACCAACTTTATTAAAAGAAGGAAAGCTGTGACAAAATAGGTAATAGCGCAGTATTTATAGTTATTGGATATGCATCAGTCATTATATGAGCAAAAGAAGTTTATTTTCTATTTGATTAACATAGGCACGATGACAGTGGCTGAATATGCTTGGTGGTAAATCCACCAAGCATTTAGAACGTTTAGTGGAAACTGGTTAAAACCATCTCAACGTTTCCGAAAATAAATGTTTGAAAGGGAGTTGTTTAAAAAACCTTCGTCTGTGAAGTCTTGTTCGTGGTGTTCACAAAAGTAGTAGCTATAATAAAGCTTGTTTGCGTAAAAGGAGACAAACAGTGCAAACGTTTTCCATAGTCTTCGTGCAAATAAGAAATAAGTTCATATGTGATAATCAGAAATTTCAAATTAATTATTCAAGTACTAATGGAGTTGCGTTATTATTACCAGACAGCCCCTTTTAACTCTTCAGGCATGGTGCACAAAATTGATGTCTTAATTCACTCATGTGCGCCGAAGGTACATACTTGCAAAACATTCACAACTTAGTTATCAGTCAGTTTCTCACACCTAAGTTGATTGAAAAAGTTCCATTCAAATTTTGGTTTGGAGCATATTTTGCATAACGAAAAAGAGAAAATGAAAGATGGGTTTTCAAAGATTGTTGGGCGGTACTTGAAATCAAACAAATTAATTTCACATTTAGTATAAATTGCTTGTATTTTCGTAACACCAGGGGCACATACATTTTCAGAAAATAAACTGCATAAAAGTCCAAAGCCTTGCACTGGATAAAATGGATGTCGAACTTACACTTTTTCTCTCAAAGTAGAAAAATGCGACATTGAAGTCAAGTGTCTACGTAACGGCGGAAATAGCCTTACGTTCGCGAGCTGATTTTTCCAAGAAAGTATTTACGTAAAAGAAGACTAATAGTGCGAAGGTTCTCCATAGTCTTCGTGGAAATAAGAAATAAGTTTATATGTGATGATGAGGAATTGGAAATTATTTACTAAAGTACTAAAGGAGTTACGTTATTTTTACCGGACAGTCCCTTTAAACTATTCAATAATGGTGCACAAAACTGTTTTGTTAATATACTCATGTGCACCAGAGGTATATACTTGCATAAAATTTATAAATCAGTTATCAGTCGGTTTCTCACACCGTTTTAGGCACCGAGTTTGATTGAAAGAATTCTATTCAAAAATTGGCTTGGGAACAAATTTTGCATAACGAATAAGAGAAAATGAAAGTAGGTTTTTGACGATTGTTAGACGGTATTTTAATTCAAATTATTTTGTTTTGCATTTGGTATTGGTTGTACTTCCGCAAATCAAGAAGACGGGGACCGATATATTTTCAGAAAATGAACTCTAGGAAATCCGGAAGCATTGCAAGGGATAAAACCTGCTACGTAAAGGCGGAAATAGCCTTAGTTTCGCGAGCAGATTTTTTCAAAACAAGGTGTTTACGTGGAAGGACTCAAACAGTGGGAAGGTTTTCCATAGTCTTCATGCGAATAAGAAATAATTTTATATGTGATGATGAAGATAATTTACTTAAGTACTAAAGGAGTTGCGTTACCTTAAAAAATCCGTCAGTAGAAACATTTGTCTACAAAACGTTTTGTCGATAATAAATAAAAAAATTTCCAACCATACACATTCCGGTAAGAAGCCTTGAGGTAGGTAAGGTGCAAAATGGAAAATACTGTCCAAATAAAAATACCAATTTTTCTGCAAAAGTTATTTTCAGTAAAAACAATTCGTCGGTAGAAAATTTCGTCGGCAATGAATTTCGTCCTGAATAAATATTAGTCCCCAAGACAAAAATTCGTCACTTTTTACCGACGGAATTTTTACCAATAAAGTATTTTTGTTTCCTTGCCGGACAATCCCTGGTGATGGGCGTTAGGGTGGACGGTGAGGATCTGTGACATTACAGGATAGTGACAAACAGAAGGATTGCCAGACACATGAAGGCACATTTACGATATCAGCTATCCCATGGTGTTGACTATTGAAGCATAACTGAAACAATGGGTTTTACACTACACCACAATTTTCACCTCGAAATATAAGTCGCTACGATAAAAAGCAACCACTTTGTCATTTACTCATTATTTGAAAAGAAAAAGAATCAGAATCACATGTAAAGAAGAAAGTTATTTTCGTTACAAAGAAATGGCTATGGCACAATTTAACCAATATATTTTAAAGTATACTTCAGGAAAACTTATGAGAAGAAAGTTGTCAAGTGTACTGTAAATTGTTCATTTTATATGAAGGTTCATTTTGAAGGTGATTGAAGAAACAAAAAGTTATCTATGCATGTGTCAGTGGTTATAATGTAACAATTGTTAAATTTCCATTCTGATATTACACCCTGGTTATTTTAATTGTAACAAATAGCAAGTATTTACTACGATAAATGGTTTATTTTTGTTTTTGTCAAGTTGTAGGTCTAAACTAAACGAATTACGTTGACAGTGTTTTTATTTTATCAAAACATGTATTGGTTTGGAGTATTGATATTACTTTTACCGCTGCATGAAGTTTTTGGAGGTAAAAACCATTATAACGTTGTCTTGCTTTCCGAAGTATTAAGGTACAAATAATTCCTAAATTAAACTTGGCCAAAAAAACATGAATAATTTCAATGTGGCTCGAAAAAAATCAAATCTAATAAAGTGTGGTATTGAAAAATGAAACTGTCATATCGTAAAAATATACTTATCTTTGCATGGAAGTAAATACAACGTTCCGTGGTTACAATTTTTCGAACTGTTAATACTTAAAGCATAAAAAACAGACGAGCACTCAACATTGCAAACTTTATTTTTAAAAAGGAAAACAAAACAAAACGAAAGCAAAACAGCTGTAAACGTCAGTAAACTCCGCAAAGGAACGCATGAATTATTTACATTGTAGGCGTAATAGATGATTTTTCATGTAATAGACATTTTATCTATAACAAATACAACCAGCATCATGTGTTAATTATTATCTTCCAGTGAGAATCGGTTGGTTAACATGTGCACAATGGTTAGATAAATGATTAGGATAAACAATAAGCTTGTGTTATCGCTCACTCAGGAACATAAGTTACACCTATGAATGATTCTTCGTTTGTAAAACAAGTAGCATCTCTATTCAAGCATTGTAGGTTGAACACTATAAAATCATGTAATTATTCAGGCAGAATGCTATGGCTTTTACTATCAAGTGCTCGAACAGGTCAGCAAAAACGATACCGACAAGGCAGCCGTTGTTTTCTTGGTACAAAAAATGCATAAACAAAATCGTGTATCGTATACATATTCGTAGGTCTTTTCAGTTCATTTGCACTCGTAAGCATGATGTCATCATGATGTTTTCACATTTTACTATGTTCTTTGTCTTGACACGAGATCCTCTCAAACAAAGATTTGATGACCTAACAATTGTCAGCGATATCTTGTTTGAACCATTTTATAAGTTGACTTCGTAAAGTATTGTTTCGAGACAATTGTTCCTATCAGTTTTTTTTATAATGATTTCTGCTTCTCTGCCACATCCTCTGAGGGATGAAAAGACAAGTTGCTGCGTGAAGGAGACGTGCTCAACTTCAATAGGCTGGTAGTTATACGATCTTTTCTTCTCTTTTTTATTTGAATTGAAAACAGCTTTCAGATAATTTTTCACGTGACTTTGGGCGAAAGGGTGGAAAACCCTCTATCAGAAAAATCTCTCTGGCCATGTTGCCAAAATCCTCTAGCTGCTATATCCAATCGGGCCTCTTCTCTTGCAAACCTCTTCGACAACCGTGGCGAAAGCATCTCTTAAGTCATCATGTCTTGCATGTATGAATCCTCTTTTCTTACATGAGAGTGCATGGTCTACTGAAAATGCGTTTCCACATTCACATGCAGTAGACTCAACTGTTTCTTCTGCCGTTTGAACTTTCTCTTTCCGCAAACATTTTGATGTTTTGTCCTTCCCGACATAGAACTGAAATTTCGACCACAAGCATCACATGAAAATTGGCTTGGATGTGAAAAAGAAAGGATATTGTCTTGCAGGATTTTGTCTTCCGCTTTCCTTGGTTGTTCTTTTAATCATCCAAATGTGGAAGAATTTGTTGATAGAATTCAAATGAAGCTATTAATATTTTTAAACTATTTCTTGTTGACCTGTTTTTTAATAAACCCCACTTATCCAGATACGGCGATTAATAGAAGGCGGCGTTTATTAGAGGTTAGTGTTTATTAGAGGAAATACGGTAAACAAAAAAGAACTAGGCAGAAAAAAACAACAAACTAAAAACATCACACATGCGCTGTCCCTATCAATAAAAAACACACTGGCAACTGTGTGCTCCTTGCAAAATTAAAAATTACGCTTGAAACTAACATAAATCAATACAGAAGCTTCGTTTTTAAAAATCAGAACTTTATATTTACTAAATTATATTTTTCTGATTATAATTGACCGCAGAAATACCATTTACTTTTACAAGTTTTTATTTTTGTCTTAATTTCTCAATGTTGTTAATTTCCTTAAAACTCTAACTAATAATAATTACAATAATAACTGTTTATATTTCAAGTTCCAAATACTACATTGGCTCTTCTCCTGAAATAGCGTATGAAATTGTGCATGTGTGTTATATAAAAGAACGCGAAAATAGAAATTACCACAGCATTAAATATCAATATTTGGTTTTATATAAAAGTCATTCAGTAATTGTTCTGGCAAGATCCTTGTCGTATAGGTATCTCTTGGATTTTCTGATGAAGTTTGTAGAATTTCTTTCATTACGTATGCTCAATGGTAAATCGTTGAATACTTTGCTAGTTATGTCTAGAAATGAGTTATTAATATTTGACCTCGGCAGTTTAAAATTTCCTGCATTTCGTAGACGTTCATTTGGTTCACGAAACCGATTCTCCAGATGTTCAGGCCAGTGCTCATCGTAGATGGATTTGCATGCTATCTTTCAGAACTCCATTCTTTCTTTGATCGGAAGCCAGTTTTGGTTGACGGTGTTAGAAGTTCTACTATAGTGATTGGTGACATAACTTGTTGTTGCATTCTGAAGTTTTTGCAGCCGTTTCTTCAATTCTTCGGACGATTCCATGAATACGATGTTGCAGTAGTCAAGTTTAGTGAAGATCAACATTTCAGCTAAACTTTTCCTCGGGTGGAATGGCGTGAATCTTTTGATGTTTTTTATCATTCTCAGCGTCGAATAATCGCAAGACAACAGCTTATTTATATGATCTTTCCATTGAAGATTTTCATCAAAGTGGACTCCAAGTATTTTTGTCGTCTTCACTCGTTCTACTGTCTGGTCAAGGTGATTAATGGTATATGTGTTCGGATCACCGAGATTGTGCGCTTTGAACATGGCAGGCGTGGCAAATATGATAGATTTTGTTTTTGAGTTGGTTGAAGATCAGGTCGTTCTCTGTTGACCAGCTTGCAAGGGAGCTCAAGTCGTCTTCGAGACTTTGTGCGCAATCTCTAATGTTCTTATGCTTGCAGTGTTGATAGATGTTGGCATCATCTGCATATTGAAGGCACGTACAACGTACTACGGCAGATAGTTATAATAGGAAAAACACATAAACATAATACACAAAGGAGGTGCATAAAACTTTCTTTAAGAGCAAATGCTTCTTTGCTCCATTTCTTTACATTGTAAAATAGTTGAAAGTTAGGTGAAATCATTATATTTCTGATTGCAAAATTACAATATTCGTGATGTGTATTTCTGTGTAATAGTAACATATTGTTTTTTGTCTTGATTGATCATTGTAAGCAACTTTCAGTAACCAAACTTCTGACCTTTCCTAGTAAAAAACAAAATCTATGGTTTACAACAGGATTGAACGAATGTTGATAGGTTTTTTACCATATTCTTTAAAAGGATTGACATCTCATTTCCTGTAGTGGAAACACTGTAAACAACTTTCGAAAAATCATTTGCTAATGTTATGTAGATCAATGTCCACTTTCTTTCTTTTGGCAGAAGAATCACAAACAGATACTAATAACTATCAACCCGAACAAATAAAATCAGAAAAAATGACGCGCATGGTGGATTCTAAGGAAACCATTATATAACTCAATTTGATTATTACCATACTAGTAAAATCGGTATACTGGTTGCATTATATTTAAAACCTCAACATCTGAAGCGGGAATTCATGTGATTAAATTCTCCTTATTCTAAAGTTTGCCTACCTATAAATTTGCACGGGAAAAAGTTGTTTATGTTTTATAGTTTTTGTTTTGTTTTTCATTTGTTTGTTTTGCTGCTTTTTTCAAACAACGACTGTCTGTATGAATCTATAATCTATAATTCTCTATATGTAACCGATTGAAAAACGAAGAAGCTCACTGCTAAGAAACTTTTGCATTTTTGAATTGGAAACTTTAAGGAAGCCTATTGATATAATTACTTTCACTTTCAGTGTCCACTTTTACCTTGCAATTAATTGCAAGAAATGCAACAAGCCTCACGTTCTCATGGAAACCAGATTTCAAGATAAAAGTGTCAAAGTACATCATCGAATGTTCTCGAATGTCTGGCAGGGAGATATTATTTTCAAACGTACCTGCTACTGCAAATACAGGAACAGTCAACAACTTACCAATACTGACAACTTATCAATGTCACGTGAGTCGTTTTTTCTATTATATGCCGTACTAATGGTAATCAGAATTTAGTTTTAGAAAAACAAAAAACATATCATATACAGTGTGTCTTCAAAAAAAGTATCATCAAACTTTGAATATGAATAACTTTTTATTTTTTGTTATAACAAACTTGATTTTTATATCACTCGATAGGAAATCTTCTTAATTTTTCAAAAATTAAAGTTTTAGAAGCTGGGAAAGTTCAGGGGAGAATAAATATCAATTTTTATCAAAGATTCGCACTAATAACTTTATAAAAGTACAGTGTGTTTCATAATGTTGGAAACGGAAATTTTAAATCTGTTTTTATATATTTCCCCATAGGGCGAAATATATGTTAGAATCGGCATTTTCCTCCTCCTCCTCCTCCTTCTCCGTTCACTTTTATAGCCGCAGTTTAGTTTTGAACTCTGGCCTAACCAAGGTAGATAAGAATGGAGGCTAGTTTTCAGTAAAGTTGTACGACATTTTTTTTTAGTCAGTGCAGTTAAAAGGTGGAAGATTTTTGCTTTCTGCTAGCTTTTTTGAGATGATTCAAAACGTTAAATGATGGAAATAAATTGTTTAAGTGTTGTGCTAAAAAGTTTTGTAAAAAAATTTTGAATGGACATGTGAAACGTGATATCAATGTCATGGATGCTTTCTTTGGTTTTGCTGATAATAATGTAGCTATACCCATACGATGATTGGTAATTAAATGCTTCGAAAGCATTGAAGCTGTGATTTCAGTGCAAAAATTCATTATTAAAAAGCCAGACTGAAGATTTATTTTTATGGAAATATGCACACAATCATCATGATGAAAGAACCCCTTTCTTCTTTGTGGAGGACAACACACCAAATCAAAAACTGCATGTGGAAACGTGATATCGTATATACCAAAAGAAGTTTATAAAACCAATTATGTATAATAAATACTTTAGAAAAAACAAGTGTGTTTCCTGGATACCTGGTCGTTCAACCTAAACAACAGAAACAGTTTGCTATCAATGAGTTCCATGATCACGTATATACTGTTTTGATATTATATACAATTTTTTATTTTGAAAAATTATTATACTGTCAATTTTCCTTATGAACAACGAATGTAAATCAAAACACATTCTAATAAATAACAGTCTGTAAACTAAATCAAGCCAGGACACAAACTTCTACTTTTCAGCTATGTAATATTATTTCTTACAAATTTATATTTTCACAACCGAAATCTGTTTTTTTCATTTGGGATTTACAATAAAGATCTCTTTATCACATAATAAATAATGTGTGTGAACATATTTTTTTGAAAAAGACATGTTTACTCAGAATATATACATGCTTTGTTTTGTAAGAACAGTTTTATAAGAACACAAGCCTCCGAGTTAGCCAAAAATAAGAACAACATTAAGAACAACCTGAGACTCAAGTCACTGTTCCAAAAATCAAGAACAGCCTGAGCCTGAATTTTCGTGTAAAATAAGAACTGTTCAAGATGTGAATGTTTTCTCGAGCAGTCGTAAATAGTTTCAAAGTTTATTATTTCCATATTCAGGCTGGAAAAGCCTCAAAAATAAGAACAGCCAGCCTCAGGTCAGATTTTACTGGTTTTTATATATAAAGAAAGAGTGTACTTGAATCTAATTTTATAAATTGTCACTTTAAGCCCTTCTTTTGTTTGAAAATACTCTTCTTTCTTTACACGTAATATTTTGTTAGCAGAGATTGGGTTCTACCTTACCTTGTGTACCTTGTGCAGGCTTCCGTGGTAAACCACTCATTCAACTCGGAGAGTCCAATGCTTGACCATTTCTTCACTGCTGTTACTGTCTGCTCTCCCAATTGGGAAATAACCAGGGAGCAGTGGTTCGTCCGGAACATTTGAAGGAAACAATCTAGTTCTTTTTTGAAGTAAGTTTTTGTACAGCCACTAAGATTTCGTATGTGCTTTGGAAGGACATTGAAAAGCTTTGGACCCTCCTCTGACAAACAATCTTTCCAAATATTTTTGTAATTAAGGTTGACAGATTTAAGTTCACATTTGCACTCAAGCCTCTGGTTTATATGACTGTAGATTCCACCCTCTCTATTATTGAAATTGAAGTTGGGAACTGCGCCTTCAAGTATACACCATGTGTATATGACCTTGCATCTCTCCCTTCTTCTTTCCAGGCTGTAAATCTTCAATTGCTTTAGTTTTTCCCAGTACTTTAGAGTTTTGATAGACGGTATTCCATTCAGTAATGATTTCAGGTTCTGATTGCCTTTGATAGTTATTTGCTTATATGTCTATCTCAAAGTATTTTTAATATTATATATTAGTAGTATTGGCATTAGGTTTTCATTTCTTCTTTTGTAAACCTGTATACAAATTTGATTGTATGTTTATATTTTATCTACAAAAAGCAATTGTTATTTTGAATTACATTGTTTCCTTTAATTTTATGGCATAAAGGATAAGGAACTTGTCAAGAGTCAGCAAGAATAAAGATTTATTATGACAGAATTGCTTTACACAATGATGTGGTTGCTAATATTCAGTTGCTTAAGGGGAAATGTTAAGTAATTTCAATTATAGTTTTTACCTATGCCCGTAGTAACTTCACAGTCACTTTTTAACTTCTCTGCAAAAATTGTAAGAGAAACTTCATCGTTTTTTACCACGAACATTTTCATTTCAGAATAAGTTCAAAATCAGTTCTTTTCTGGTATTAGATTCACGCTGTGGACATTTTTTATCTGAGATTCAGGCTTATGAGTTATATCACTGTAATTATTTAATGATACATTTTTCTTATGGTTATCAATGCGTACAATAATTGACAAAATTTTCGTAAGTTAGGGGAAATATGTAGTCGCATTTTTGCGAATCTTGTTTTAAATGAACATACCGAATTTCAAAATGATTTTTACAGCGATGGAAAGCCATTATCAAGCTCTATCGGCTAGTATATTTTCGTGATAAATGAGAAAGTGGTTGATGAAAAAATAAGGAAAATGTCTTGGAAAAATGTAATTAATTTTTTAATGGTCGATTTACACGTACTTTAATTGAAAGGCGTTCGTGTCATGTTCCTAAACCAAAAGCGTTGTCAAAAGCCTGGAAAACGTCAGAATGTTGAATGATTTGTTGAAAAAATTGATTAATTAGATGAAGAAAAAATGGTTCCAACTAAATTGAACATTATACAGGTACATATTTTCGTGGAAATAAACCGCGAGGATTAGTACCATTAGGGCATTTTCCTTACAAGATGGCATTCATTCCATTTCGAAATGTAGAAAGGGAATTCGACATATGCAATCTAAATGTGCCCAAATTGGAGTGAGTGAGTGGGAGTGTCACATCTCTATGGTTAAAAATCTCTCTCCTGGTTTTCTACTCGAAACTAAATTAATTAAAACTTTCATTTTACGTCTGACGATCGACATGACGTCACAGTGAGACCATTATAGTAATAGATTTGGAGTTGAAGCAACAATATACTGCAGTTTCTGATTTAAAATGTAATGTAACAGACAATCATTAATCAATCAATACTTCGAAACGTTCGCCAATGCATTAAAAGAACAAACCTTCTATTTGTAAAAAGCATCAAGATAAATGTACAACTTACTTCTTGCGTCCTGTTTTATTCCAATACTCCATTTTGACTTTCTCAAACACAATTATGGGGAAACATTTTAAACAGATCTCTTTGTACGAGGCCTGACTGCATTGACCTATTCATCAAAGAGAAATGTTTGGAAATTGCATCTCCACTCGATCAAATGTCAACTAACATTACATTTAGAATTTGAATGAGGTTTTATAGGTCGGTGCTCTTAGCCATTGTTGTCTGTGTTTGTGGAAATTGCATTTACTGAAGTGAAAACATATTATAAGTTCAAATGGGTACCATAGGTCCTAGCCTACTCGCTTACGTATGAAACTGAGAGGTGAATTCAACAGAGAAAACATTTATTGATCTAAAATAATGAAAAGCGCCATATAAAACATTTAGACAGTGTTTCAAGAATGTTGCTAAAAGGTCATTCTCATAGAAATTACATCATAGGTTGAGCCTCATAAGATTCATGGCAGTGTGTTTGTTTTTTTTTTAGCAAATTGAGGCTCAAATTCAACTTCTCGAGTATATTTCTTTTATGTCAATGCATTTATTGGTCAGCGCCGCAAGGAAGCTGATCTTTCATTTCCCCGTGTCTGTCAGTCAGTCAGTCATTCCGTGTGTAATGTCGCAGTTGTAGGCTGATACCATGCAGGCTGCCAGAATTCAGGCTACTTTGGTCCGTGGTTCAATTAAGAATTGTTTCGTGATGGAGTAGTTACATATTTTTTTCATGGTAAGTGTGGCATAAAATTAAAAAAATGGAACATGCACTTCTTAGAAGAAAGATTCAGCGTCAGTTTGTTTGCGAAATTTTGAAATGAATCAGAGTGCATTCATACATATTATACCCATGCTACCAAGAAGCAACTGTGACCGTGTATTTTGAGTGACTTTAGATTATATATATACGGAATTTTGTGGAGTTATTTGTGTGTCTACTAATATTGGTGATGTGTAAGGGTAAATGACCTAATGGATATGATTAGCTCTGCTGCTGCTTCCAAGGGTCCATATTCTCTTGGATATACATGTTTTCATTTTCTATCTTGTCTGTTGTTTTTATTATAATTATTCATTCGAGTTAATACTCTACTACCTGAACTAAAAAGCAAAGA
Organism: Turritopsis dohrnii; assembly: GCA_027922465.2. Lineage (NCBI taxonomy): Eukaryota > Metazoa > Cnidaria > Hydrozoa > Anthoathecata > Oceaniidae > Turritopsis > Turritopsis dohrnii. The sequence goes on along the minus strand of BQMF02000575.1, from coordinate 159,217 downwards.
AAAATTGATTGACAGTGTCAATAATAATTTTCATTATTTTATTGCTTTTTTGTTTAAAACCTTATGGTAAAAAATAATTCGATTCTATACAAACCAACAGTGCATATTATTTATTTATTTGATATTAATTTCGATTTTATTAAATCATCTTCAGCTCTAAAATACATTTAAAAAAATGTTTAAAGTCAAGTAACACTTGACTTTATTATTGTTTCTAGAGAACAGATAAAACATTTTGTAATGTATATATAATAAAGAGTATTTTTCCTGGGAAGGTGTACTTATGCTCACAGGAAAATGAATTGATTAATATATATATTCTATAATGAAACTTGTTACACAGAAATTAAATAATAAATGTTAATGTTTATAAACATTACTTCACTTGGTAAGTCATCTATATAAAAGTTGTTTCGTTGTACGTTGTTATTGCTAGCAACTAAACTAATGCCGAAGTGTATATATTTGACAATGCTGAAGTGTATATATTTCTTTTCCTTAGTGAAAAGAAAGAGGGAAACTAAGTGGCGCTATTTCCTTTTCGCACACCCCTAAATGTATCTGATCCTAACCCTAACCCTGACCCTGACCCTAACGGAGAGTGGAGGGTGCGAAAAGGAAATAGCACCAACTAAGTTGTGATTTTCCATGATTCGAAAGGCAATGTCTCATTAATTTCATTTCAATCTACAGAAAGTACCCAATGCTTTGTTTATTTATTAGATACAGTATTAGTTAAAAATTCTAAAAATTCATTTTATGTAATCAAATTTATGAATTCACTCAAATCAACACAATGATTTTCCCTTCATTGTTTGTGTTACTAAGATCTGATCCTAGAGGTTTTTGTAAACAATTTGTCAATGGCTTCTGGTTATGTTAATTATAATGCATGGTAATCAGGACATTTACTCATTCTCAAATATGTGTATAGTAAATCGGAGTTTGTGCATTTGTAATTATCAATATTATATTAATCTGTGAAATGTGTACCTGAAAATTTTTGGATTTGAACTCTCTGCTTGTAATTGTACATCCTGTTTGAAAGGAAGTGTAGTGCTTATTTCTCCTATTGGTTAAGAATTTCCCCGTGTCTGTGGGTGGTTATTCAATCATTTTGTGTATAATTTTGCAGTTGTTTTTGTCGTTTCTTGTTATCTTTAAATTTTTCGGTTCAAAATCAGAAACTTTGATTCTTAGCATTAATTCTTGAACAATATGGCTTAATAATTTAATAATCTAATTAAAGGAATATTGAAGTTTTTATGTTAAATCTTTTCTTTGGTGCTGACCTTAAGGCCTAAGGGCCTCTTGTTTTCTTTAAATTCTAAAATTAAAGGGCAATACATGAATTTACAGGAATTGAAAACATTTTGAGCGTTACTCAGGGCGACATACCCACGTTTTTTCCAAACTCATGGGTGAGGTTTGTCGAACAAATCATGTACTTCATCATACTACAAATGCAATACACGTTTTTGTTATATATAAGAAACCAGTTTATAAGAAAACTACATGTACAATCATTAATATACATAATAATAAGATATTCAGCAAAAGCTTTTCTGAAATCTTTCCATCGTCAGTGCAATTTAAAAATGAAGTTTATTTATAAAGAATCAACATTGTTATGAATATTTTTTCAATAAGAAACTTTTTTTCCATACTTTACTTCTCATTTGAGGAAATTGTTTTGAAAGGGAAACTTCTATCTAAACGAAGCTATGACAATACAGAGACAAATTAAATCCAAGCGCATTTAAAATTCGAAATTTTAACATTTGGAACGAAGTACACTGTTTTTTTATTTCAGTTATGTCTGTAAAGAAATAAATGGATCTATCATTGGATATTGGATATACATTTTAAACCAAAAAATTAGAAATCAAATAAGAAGCTTTTAGAACTAAAAACATTAAAATTTAGAGAAAAATTAAGAAACCTTTGTAACTAAAGTCTGTTCATAAATTATATGCACTGATTTCAGCTTTTATATAAAAACCAGGCTCAAGGGAATTTATGTAATTTGTTAAATCTGGTTTCCACATGGTAACTGAAATTAGTGCACATATTTTTTGAACAGACTATAGACCCTTCACTAAGTTTCTTAAAAACGTGTATACTCTTTTAATATCACTCACACATTTCACATAGGTTGAAGCTCATAGGATTGATGGCAGAGCGATAAAAAGCTTGATAGTGAATGTTACAACTTTAGGAGGTAGTAATTGTTTCAACTTTTATAATAATACGGTTATATTGTTTATATATACAATAAGCAAAGGCTTTTGATTTATTAGATCAAGCTGAAGTTTTGTTTATCCTGTACAGATTCATATTGTTTTATAGATATCAACAGTTGCATGCTACCACTCGGTTTTGAAAATGGTGTAATCAATGTTTGGCGACAAGTAAAAAGTTCTAATCGATGGGGGGAAAACGGAGTTCGTTATATTGGATTAAACAGCGATAACAAATGGTGTTCAAAAGATCAGGATAGGAACTTAAAAGTTGAGATTGATTTTGGCAGGCTGATGACTATAACTGGTTTAGCTTTACAAGGAAACGATGGAAATACAAAGCACATTGCATTACAATATGCTACAAAAGAAGGTGAAAGCGTGGTAAAGTATATGGATCATGACAAGAAACAAAAGGTTGGTATTTTGCTCTCATATATGGACTTTCTCTAGTAGCTACTAATATCATAGATCAAAATACCATTCGCAGAAAAGCACTTTGTAAGATGTGCCCAGTTGTTCTTGGTGATCAGGATTTGATTCAAAATCTAAATAAGGTAATTCTAAAGGATTTTGGAATAAGTAGAATAATTAAAACCTATTTCATGTTCAGACATTCCCATATCCTGGAAGTAAATATACTTATCGATACTGGTTTCAAGACAAAGCTTTCACAGCAAGAAGACTGGAAATTGCATTTGGAAGAAGGAATTTAAACAAAGTTTGTATGAGGATTGAGTTTTATGGATGCTCTGAGAGTAAGTAATAAAAACACTTCATTCATTGCGAAAATCTGAGATTATAAGAGCATGGTAAGGTCACACGGAAACTAATTGATCTATACTGGAAAATATTGTAATTGATACCCCTTAGTTTGACATTATTTTGAGTTATTGTCAAATAATTATCTGACATGTTTCTGAAAGTGTTACAAAGGTTGTTGAAAAAAAATTTAACTAAAAATTTCAATAAAGTTTCATCGGGTTCTAAAAGCTGAATTACACGATCCTTTTTAAAACAACATTTCAAAGTATGGAATTTCTTTGTCCTAATGAAAAGACAAATGTTTCGTGTTAACGCGTCTCAGATTACAAGGATAGAAAACATATAAGTTTTTTCTTTTGATTTGGGACGTGGAAAGTTTGGCTGCTGTCGTAGTTCTTGTGAATATAAACAAAAAAAATGAAAAATAGCATTATTAAGGCAGTAGCTTGGGATTCTTTCATGGTCGTTAACTGAGTTTTGGCGAGGAAATCTTTACGGCCATGGCAAATTTTTGAGAATATTTTCCGATATGATATGACTCCTGCAGGCAATTCTTTTCTTCCCACTTTATGAACTCCTCCGTTTTTACAATTGTTTGAGTTTTTGACATGTTTGAAAAGCTCACTCACCAACATTTTTTAAAAGCATCCAAAAAGTGAATTTGACGTAATTAAACTAAATGGAAACATGACAATAACTCTGTGTATGATAAAAACAAAAGAAAGAAAGATAATTAAGATGCACACGCCCATGGTTTAAAAAGAAAGATAGAAAAGGAGGATGGGTTTATAGCATCTTTTTCTTTCTTTATGTTTTTAAATTAACTGTGTAATTCCAGGGGCGGATCTAGGATTTTTTAAGGGTTAGGCAATTTTTTTTTGCCAAACACACATAAGGGCGCAATCGATGAAATTTACGCCAGTTTACGCCCAATCTAATACATACTTTTCGAAATGTAAAAAATATTAACACGAATTCATTATTCGTCCTGACGTAAGGAGTGTTATAATGCAAGCCTGTATTGCTGCAATAATGGAATAAGGGAAATAAACAAAAGAAAACTAATTGAGTATGAATAGAATGTATTGAACTATGTTATGTAGGCCAAAATAATATTTTCTGCCAGATTTGAGGTTAAGTAAATAACCAATAAGTTATATATTTCATCTGTTATCTTCTTCATTTTCTTGATTGCTTGTACATGAACAGGAAGAATCCACCAAATGAAAACATACTTGTAATGAATCAAATAAATAAATTTTCAATCACCTATACCATGATAGATTGGAGCACCAGATAAATACATGATATTTCATCTATGTACTGGTCAAGATGGTCATATAGAAAGAAAAGAAAAGAAATTATGTTAAGAACTAGAGTAAAATGACTCAAATCAAAGTTAGAGACAAGCTCCTTGATCATTATCCGGCAGCAAAATAAAAACAGATTTCTGCACTAGGTGTTCATCAAATCAAATAGTATACCCTACCCTGAAAATGATCCATGGTTAAATAATTAATGTCAACCACAATATAGTAAAAGATGGTGCTTCCAGAAATCCCTGAGACAAGTCCAAGAACCTATATAAAACTCTACAACAACAGATAAATTATGTACTGTTTCCTCTTTAATAAGAGCTACAGCATTTTCTTCAGAATTTAATGTAGCATAGGAAACAAGAAGTCAAACTAAAACATTATGTAATTATCAAAAATATCAATTCGGGCAAACAATAAACCTTTCCCGAATTTCTGTTTAAACACCATGTTATGGCCTAGCTTCTAAGTTTCGCCTAGTTTCTATGTTCTTTATTGTTTTTCTAATTGCATAATGTTCTCAGTAAGTAATAGTTACTCGTTTTTTCAGTTCCCCAGTGGAATAACTAGAAGTAATTAAGAGTTTGAAAACAAGGCGAAACTTAGAAGCTAGGCCATAACACTGTGTTTAAACAGAAATTCGGGAAAGGTCTATTTAATTATAAAAAGAATCACCAGAAGCTTCATCATTTGATAAGAAAGAAAAGGTGACGAAATATTCTTTCTTAAAAGTTACTAAATATTCGACCTCAACATCTAGAGGTCATCATCAGAGTGTAATTGCATTTTATGTAATTACCTTTTTCAAAAGAAGACATAACGTAGGTGGTTTTTGTAATTAAAGAATAACTCCAAAGATGTTAAAGTGTTCCTGCATCCAAAATGATATTTTGTTTCAGAAGTCTTATAGTTTTTGGAAATTCTGTTTCCTTTGGAAGATATTTTGATTTAAAAATCATAAAACCATACAATACATAATTATGATGTAATAATATTTTTATTATTTGTTTATGTGTATAAACTCTCAATATATATAACTTCATTTTCTTATCACTCACTCAGAGTGAAAGTCCTTTATGAATTGCATAAAGTGAATGTAAGATTTCAAAAATTAAATACATATCTCAGAAACTGGAAGGAAGTTATACTAACAAGAGGCTTTTTGAGCTCTATCGTATTGGTTCTTATCAATTTCGACACAGGATCCTTTTAAAGTTCTTAAATTCAAAACCAGACAGTCATCTCGAACAAAGAAAAATTATGCTGAACTGTCAGAGCCACCAGATAACGATTTAGGGTGAGGGGGGCCAAAATTGCGAAAAAGGACCTTAATATATTTTGTAATGCTAGGGCTTAGAACTTTTCCTTGGGCATGTACATTCCAGATTATTCCAAATATGCTGAAATTAGTTTTTTTAGTTGTGTTATTAGCATCTTTGAAATGTGTGTCATCAAAATAAAGACTTTCATGCAGGGACGGCGGCACAAATTTGAACCTGGTGCGGCTGAGAATCTGGTTTGTCGAAGTTATTATCATTTGTGAGACTAAATTCTTTTATATTTCCTTTTGTATTTTATACACACAAGATTAATACATACGATTCTCTTGTAAAAAAAGTGATGAAGCCATTTTTTGTGTATCACTTTGTATGACTTATACTACCTTATTGTTAGATAATGACGTTTTAAAGGAAAACTTATTTATGTGCCTCTCAGTGTTAAGGAACGATTCTTTTCTTCATAAATTTTACTGAAACACTTTGATCTTCTAAGTCGAATTATAGTCCTGAAAGTGCTTTCTAAGCCAATCTTGAAGGTCTAATTTCAAAATTTTGGGTCCGACTCGCAAAAAAATTTTGAAATTAGAGGCACATAAATAAGTTTTCCTTTAAAACGTCATTATCTAACAATAAGGTAGTATAAGTCATACAAAGTGATACACAAAAAATGGCTTCATCACTTTTTTTACAAGAGAATCGTATGTATTAATCTTGTGTGTATAAAATACAAAAGGAAATATAAAAGAATTTAGTCTTACAAATGATAATAACTGAAATGGAGAAAAAAATAAAAACAATTATGAAACGAGAAAAACTTCTTAAAGTTGTAAAAAGGACCAACCATTTATGGACAAAAAAGTGGGGGGGGCCCTTATCTGGCGGGCCTGACTGTACAAATAAGTTACCAGGTAGAGACACTGGTGCTAAAAAAACCATGCAGCTGCCTACGCAAAACAACTCAGAAAAATAACAATGCCTTTGTGTATTATAAACTCAGTCTTTCAAACGTAATTTCATAACATTTACAGATGCATTTTTGGTTAACAGAAACAGTTTTAAAAAATATTTATATACATCATTAATCAATATAAAATAGGCTTCGGTTCAGTTGACACAAACAAACTTTATACATATTTGAGCTAATAATTAACTGTCGTCATACTTATGTTCAACGAATTATGGTGCTAATAATCCATACTAATCATTTATATTACATAAAATAAAACACTTGCTTTAAAGCAGCCACAATGTTTTCATTTTGCAGAAGCAAAGGAAGAGACATAGCTCGAAAAAAAATGTTTTCCTAGATTTTGAAGTCAGTGTTCAACAGATTCTATTAGTGGATTATTAGTGAATTCAAAATTCCATAATACTTTTCTAATTAATACTTCATTATTGCTATCAGAAGCTACAACGATGTTTTCTAGCGAATCCATGTTAAACTGGGTCTAATTCGAAGGTCCCACGGTAGTTTTGTGCAGATTTGGTGACCATTCATTTAATAAAGTGCGTAAACCCATGGCTCCTTAGGCAAATTTTCTTCGCCTAAGGTGAGCGTTAGGCACTAGTCTGTGTTGTCAATGTGACTATGAGAAGTCATTTTCCGGGCAGAATCAATACCTATAAACTCAAGCTGTATAAAACATTAATTTATATGTAACATCATGGCGCGCGCCGTGCCTCGCCGGAGAATAATGCTATTTGCAAAAGAAAGGTTCGGGCGGATTGATGCGGGAATCTCTTGATATTTTCGATTATTTTCTGATTATTGTAATACAATACCTTTTTTCATACAATTTTATGAAAAACATTATTTGACTGATTTTGGGTTAGACATTTGCCTAAGTTGCCTAACTCTGGATCCACCCCTGTAATTCTGCTCTGAGGGTAAGTGAAAATTAGAGATCTCATTGCTTGAAAAATTTCGGTAACAGCTCTAGAGGAAGCATCAGAATGAAATTCCTGCTTATTATTGTTGTCGATATAGCTCCAATAAGCACTCATTGCGGTTAACTCTAATAAGTGCGGCATTGTAGGTGCGGAATTTAATGAAGGGTGGCTGAAATTAAAGAGTTTCTATTTTGTGATCAAAAGTGCAGCGCTATAAAGGGGGCCAAAACAAAATTTGCCTGAATTGCATGAAATCTATGATTATGGAAAAATCTGTATGTAAACATTGAACATTACTATTAAAACCGGCTCTGTTCTTCTTCTTCTTACTGTCCAAACCTAGCAGTTTTTTGAAATCTCGTGCAAATGTTTACACAAAACCAAAGTCACGCACTTCAGTCGAAGAAACTCACAACATAGAACCAACCAAAAGGACTATAAAGATCTTTAGTCAGTATAATTAAAGAAGATGCACATTTCTAAAACTGAAAATGAAGAATAAAATCTCTAGCAGTAATTTATTATTACCTTGTAATGATTCAATGGTGACTTCGTATCGTTTTGTAAACAGAATGAAAAAGGTATATGCTTTTTTTGTTTTTGAGATTAAATGTCTGGGATTTTTTTTAAAAAAGTTCATTGTTTTGTTTCATGTGTGAGCTGTAATGCTTTTTAAGCTCTGGATAGGTACACATCAGCTTAAGTTCCACCTCAGCTTAAAATTTATGTCTACTCAGCATCACTTTATCTTTAACGTGTCATATATATTTGGATCATGTATTTTTCATGATCAAAATTTTTGTTTACTTTTTTGTTTGCGATTTAGAAAGTCCATTTTTAATTAGGAAGATTGGTAACAATTATTTAATGTTTGAAGTATGTATATGATATACGTACGTTATCACTTTGAAATCAGAAATGATCAATATACACTTAACATTTTTCTGTGCCTCCAAAATAAAGTAAGTATTTTTCTTTCAGATGTAAATAAATTTAATGGTGGATTATATAGTTTAAAATTTTTTAGTGTCAATAAAGTTTTTGTAGTGTCAATTAAGCTTTTATGAAACTCTGAGAAGTACGTACACTAATAATATAACAATTCTTCTGTAGTGTGATCATTCTTTTCTAACTAAAAGTTGTAAAAAGTCAAAAAGCTATGTGTTTGTATAAGGGAAAAATGTCTCAATGATTACGCCTTTCCAGATACAAAAGATTTTTGTTTGTTTCCTGTTTGGGCTGTAATACTTTTTAAACTCTGGATTCGTACAGCTCAGCTCCGTTTCTTACTTAGCACCAAAATTAAGTGGTTGTCTGCTCTGCACCACTCTTGATTGATGATTTTCTAGCTATATTATACTGCCAAAGCCCCTAATTACCAATGATCTTCCTAATCACTTTAGCAAATTGAAATGTTCTGTGTATAAATTCAAAATACTTTATACAATTAGTAACACTACATAATTTTGGTAAATTTTGGGATAAATTTATAGAGCATATACTTTTAATGATTAAGATCTTTGATTATTTTTTGTATTTGCAACATTGGGAATTCTGTTTGTATGCAATTAAGAAGATTGGAAGTACATATGATATCAAGTTTTACATAGTGTTAATTATACTTGCGAATACCTTGGGTGGGGTGCATGTAATCACAAATGTACATGATGTTATGCTGTAAAGATCATTCAACCTTTTTTTCGAATTTTTTAAAGAATTTTTATAAACTTTCTTCTATTTTGTTAGATTTAATTAGGTCATGTTGGGTTGATTGTTATGTCACACTTTTCTTTTATATGTAATTCGTGTATTGTTTATGTAATTATATATAAGAGTACTATTTACATTTTTTCCTCCCGTCCAAACATTAAAAAGAGTCAACATATAATTTCAAATCACTTATTCATGGCGTGTTACAAACCCCACCTGCTGTGTGCAGTCTACTCTGAGCAGCACTCAATGTTGTATTGTATTGTATTGTATTGTGCAATCATTCAAAATCATTCAAGGTTCAAGAATATTATTGTTAGTCTTCCATTTTTCATACTTCAGCTGATTTTGCAGAAATCTTTCTGCCCGTAAGGGCACCTTGTTGTTCATAAGTTGGACTAGTATTAGAAGGATGAGAAACTTGACAGTTCTAAATTTCGGCATTTCAAAGACTTTACTACACAACGGGATTACAAGTAGATAATTATTGGTAGACAGTTATTTTACTGCATAACTTAAAACAACATAACACACGATGTTAAATATATTTAATATTTAAATATGCATTCACCAACAATCTTGATATTAAATGCATTTTTGATGTTGAAGTTTATTCACAGGATCGCTTTCTTTATTATGAAACCTTCATTTTCTTCTTCCTCAAGTATGATTCTGAAAACGCCGATATATCTTCTCTAAGAAATGTTCCTGTGATAATATTTGGATTACTTCTGCAACTGCCACAGAAAACAGAAAATCGATTACTATATGTTAGGCCCTATAGGTTGACTAAAAGCAACTTATTTTTCACAAGTAAATGCCGTTTAAACATTTCTGTAAGTATTGAAAATTGTTGTTTATAATAATAATACCTCGTAGTGAATGCCACGTCGCCAGTTTTACAGAAGCAATCTTCATCAGGAGAATCATGTCACAACTATTTGGATTTCTCTTAATACACCTTTCCCGGATTATTTTCCGTAACATGAAAACGAGGTTGGATGTACTTAAAATGTAAACAAACAAAGGAAACACAACGTTCAAGTCGAAGTAAATCAAATAAATCAGAAGAACAGCTGTAACATCACATTAATAAAGATTACAGCAGGTTATTCAGAAAGTTAGTAAAGAAAAGTGATAAACCATTGTTGAAACACTGAATGAAAATATAAAAAAAAATTATTTTGAGTAAAATTTGTGTTTGTGAGTGCAACAAGTTTTAATTTAAAAAATGGAAGATAAAAAAGATAGAGAGCAGCAATATTTTGGTTCATCCAGATTAAGACCTCAAAAAGCTGGTAAAGGTGGAAAGGGCATCGAATGTTGCATTCTAGAATGCAAGAGTAGATTTTATAACCGAGATATGGAGAAAACTGGAATTAGCCTATATCAGACTATAGCTTCAGTACCTATACATTTTGAGCGAGCAATACCACGAGTTTAAAAGTCAAATTCGAAATGAGATACCCTTATAAAAGTACTACTCGCCATGAATAATTAAATAAATCAGGAAGAACAAAAAAATGTCAAAAAAAAAAAAAAAAAAAAAAAATTACCTGACGATGTAAGAGTTTTACTTACGAAAAGCTTCGTTAAAAATAATTTTGACATTTTGTTGTTCTTCCTGATTTTAGATACCCTTATCATTACATAGATCTATTAATCAACTATGGACTGTCTCTTGCCTTCTATGTAACATTATGTCGCCACTTATACAAAAGGACACACAAAAATCATTATTTACATTAAAATAAAATATATAATATTTTATTTGTGTTGGAAAAATTTAATCAAGGTAAAGCGGTGCACACTTTTTGAAGAATGCCAGAACACCCACATCTAATTTATAGAATTAATGTGTCGTGTGGTATTACCTGATTATATTTTTCACTTTATATATTCTTTTAGTAAAAAGTTTTTGTATAAACTGTTAAGTTTGTTAATAAGTTCTTTGAAATAAAGTTCGTCCAAATATGTTTTTGCAATAAGTAAGCCTTTGAACGTATAAGCTATAAAATAAGAAAATGAGGCTTGAGCTAAGCCCATTGCCATTTGAACTTCACAATAATAACCGAATGGGTGATTGTTTTTCAGAAACAATTGTCCATCTTTTATTCCAACGTAAAAGTTTTCACTATTGAGTAGATATTGTGGCTTTACATTTTGTTTGGTTTTAGGGCATTTAATTTCAATAAGTCCTGACGATTGTTCATTTGTATCTACTATTAAACCATCTGGGCTTGCACTCAACCAAAACAAATTTTACTGTACTACTATGTCTGTTTCACGAGTGTCACGTTTCATAGCATATTTCACGTAAGATAAAAATTTATCCCTCGCAACAGGCTCATATGTACTGCCATGTCTTAAAGCTTCTTCGACCACCTTTGGCAAATCTTCTTCTTTGGATTGGCCATTGCATTTACTAACGAATCAAAATTTTTTTTGCGAATTAATATTTTGTATGCATTGCTTCAACCCTCCACAAAATATATTGGGAAAACTTAAAATATTGGTTTTAAAAGGGAAAATGCCCCTGCAAGTTGATGAGCCAGGTGCCCCCTGCCCCCAAATTCAATGTTGCTTATGTTGAAAGATAACAGAATGTTTCTGGGGTGAAGAAAAGTACTTTAGTCGGGGGCCTAGCAGCACTTCATACAACATTGAGATCAGGGGGAAGGGGGTTTTCCAAATATTTTGTGGGGGCTTATCTGAATTCAAAAAAACAAATGAACAGAGGTTTGCCTACAAAATATTAAAAACATCTCTATTTACTGCATTTCAATAGCACACAGGCATTTCACAAAGACTTTCTGACCAAAAAACAGATCTACATGGCCACACAAAGGTCAGTCATGGTTTCCAGACAGTCTTATTAAAAAGATAAACAAATAAGCATACCATCAAGTTTGAGCTGCCAATGTATCCCATACAAGTTTAAAATGATTATGCATGTCACTTTGCCACACCATTGATAGCCAAAGCTATAGAAAGTATGTAAAAACATACAGTTATGATTATTCAGGCCAAAGAAAAATGTATCAAATATTTGAAGGCAGCAGAAATAAACTGGACTATATATACTATAGAGAGTGAAATACAAGGTCATTATCTTGAAGGAGATATCTCATCATCAAAATAATTGTGCTTATAATTTCCTGTGCTCCTTTACTACCATTGAGAAACAGTCTTGGAGTCCAGTCTAAATCATTGCCTCATGTATTAGGTATATATATATACATAGATTATATAAAAGGGGTTTTGTTTATTTAGTTTATGGACTTGTGCTTAGTTACGACTGCTACTTAGGACATCTTGTCAGTGTAGGATGGCTCAAACAAAACAAAATGTGACAAAATGAAAGTAGAAACAGAAGTGTTTCACACGTTACACACGTTACGCACAGGTTACACTTGTTTTTTGGCTGACTTTTCAATAAAGTACACTGTTTTGGAACACGTTACACATGTTACATCAACTTCTTTTAAAAAAACAAATACATATCTTTTTATAAAAAAAAAGTGTGTAACGTGTGTAACATGTCAAATTCCCTATAGATATCTAGAACATTAAATGTAACGTGTGTGTAACGTGTGCGTAACGTGTGTGTATCGTGTACAATGATATCTCTAAGTTTAAAATTACGTATTATAGTTCTCTCATAAGAACAAGGTCTGCAAAATGGACAGTTTCATATCATGAATCGTGTAAATCTTTGCGTATGTCTGCTGCGACACGCCATTTTTTTTACAGTCAATGAACTAACATCAGCTGGAAACTTGGGTATTTGACGGATAAGAGGACACTTATTTCTTTTAGTTAGTCTGGGTAGATTTCCCTTTCTTGCGGATCTTGTGGTGAGTTTCCAGACAGAATAGGCAGCTTTCTTAGCATGTCAATAAATACTTGATGATGAATACATTGGGTACATTTTGCAAACTGTTCTTCCTGACATGTTTATCTCCTGATGCAGATATCTTAAAATGTACAGGCATTTCAAAGGAGTCTTTCTATATGCTGTCTTCATCCAAAGGGGGGAATATCAAACTGCTAGTTTTCTTTGTTTACTTTGGAAAGAAAACGTTTCTTTCAAGAAAGACAGGTTTTCCGGGAAAGAGAGATACAAAAATTATGTCCATATGATCGAAACAAGTTAGTTATATGAAGAACTGTTTAGGTTTTCCAACAAAAAGAAGATCCACATGGTGCAAAGCCAAACTGTCACAACTAAGTCTGCCATTACGGATATTTCGAAAAACTGTTTATCACTGCAATGTTAATGTCAATGGTAGTTTACAGAACCAAAAACCAAAGGCCTATCACACACGGTTGCCAAGCAATCAAGCATTTCAGTTTGAAATTTTCAGACAACCCTCCACAAAATATATTGGGAAAACTTAAAATATTGGTTTTAAAAGGGATAATGCCCCTGCAAGTTGATAAGCCAGGTGCCCCCTTTAAAAAGCTTCAAAACATTTTCCATGTTTATTAATCGTGAACCCTTCTCTTCTGATCTTTCTGTTTGAAATTTCTGTTCGCCGTCTTCCTAGTATTTTTCACATAATTTATGCAGAACTTGCTTACTTGAAAAGGCAACTACTGAGGCAAATATTGAATAAATTAAAATCAACACTTATACTGTTGATTTTGAGCAGCCGGGATCAGGGTCTTCTTCGCCGCCATCCGTATATCGAAATGGCAAGAAACCCTGGGTACGAGGTTGTCTTTTCGTTGTCATGACATTGAACGGGGTGGGGGGGGGGGGGGCAAAAGCTTAGAAGGGGATACACTCTTTAACGTGCAACCATCGCACATTTGGATTCTAACACCATACTGAAAATTATAAACATATTAATTGCCGTTTTCTACAAGAAATGGAAGAAACAAATCATGTTGGTTCTTGCACAATCATAACATAACCAGATACAGGTAAGTTTGACCACACTCTCAGATACAGGTATGTTTTGCTTGTTAACAAGATACAGGTATGTTTTGATGTATGGCAGTATAAGTGAAAACGTCTTGCTACACACTGCTACCACTGAAAGTCAGCGACAAATATGCTGAATGTGCAAATAGATCTAAAATGTTTGTTATTGTTTCATATTTTGTTCTGCGCAGTTTTCAGCCAATGAATACAAGTTAAGTAAATGAATCTATATTCTTTTCCATAGAGTGATGGGAAAATTCACAATTGACAGATTAAGATAACAATAATTATAATGAAACTAGACGGCCAGGCGGCGTCGCTCGCCACCCATGTTCAGTATGCGTTGTGTCGCAGAATTTAACTCGTGTAAAAGTTTCTTTTCAGGCAGTAATTTTTTAATTCATCTCTTACATTCAGAAGATTTAAAACAGAAACAAATAGCAACATGGCTCAGAATATATATTTATACGCAGAAGAGCAACTTTAATATAAAAAAAAATGGCAATATATAACACAGAACTGTTTACCCAGACATACGAAACCAAACATTACAAAATGTTAATTCAAAACAAATTGATACCTTCCAACTTTTTCTTTTGTTCCAAAGTTACTACTCGACTGCAACCATTAATGAATTTTTGAAATGATATGTAGTCTTTTCTTCCCAAAACCATCAACGTCATGATTAAAACCATGAGTTTCATTTCTTTATGCTTTTTTTATTATTACCTAAAAAATTAATACTTGAATTGTAATACCGAAAACCTAATCATGCTATAAGAATAATGAAATAAACAACAACAAAAAAAAGAAAGAAAGAAAAATGAAATTCAAGTACGCATTTACCCTAAAATCAATAACTATAAACAAAAATTTACCCAGAAGATAAAAAGTCACAAATAAAATCATAATGGCAAACTTATATACATACCCAGGTACGTAAACGATTACCATAACACAAAATAATGCATTAACATGATAAAATATAAACTTAAGAAAAATCCACCCAATAACGCTTCTTTTTTGTAGGATAGTTTCATTGCACAGTAATAACTAATGAACTTCTTAAATACATAATCCATTCTTCTCTTAACTAACCCTCTCAACATAATTTAACACACCATGTGCTTCATTTCTATTCAGATGAAAATATTCAAAAAACATATACAAAAAACCTAATCATACTGTGACGAAATCGAAAAAAAAACAGAACAAACTAAAAGAAACTTTGAAAACATATTTACCTTAAAAATAATAATTAAAAATACAAACGTAATGACAGAATTAGTATAACTAAAGAATTTTTAACATATGAAATGTGGAGCCATTTTTTATTTCCAGTTCAAAGCTCCTCTCTGGAAAATTCAAAACACAACAGTAAACATCCCTCTTATCCGTTATTTATCCACTAATACTAACTGTGTTTTAACTAAATAGATACTATTTTAACTTTACCTTTTAATACCAATTCACATCATCATGTTAGTAAACAATATTGATCATGTTCCTGTAGCCATTATCAAGCACTTCTAAACTTTCTTTACTTTCTATATTTCATACCTGTAAACAAATTAATAACACTCGATTAACTTTCCAGCATACTTTCCTATTGTAAACATACACTTTCTATTTGTTTTCTACTGCAATTCCACTACCATTTTTATACAGTGAAAGATATAAAAGTGCTTTCTTCGTAACTTCATAACTGTGGAGCCATTTTGAAATAAATAAAATAAGGAACAGTTCGTTACCAAAACAAATCAGTAACTGCTCGTGTAGGACCTGCATCTTTATGATTTGATCGTTTTAACTCTGTTTTTACTCTCTTTTAACGCTGTATTTATTAAATCCGTTTGACTCATGTACTTACGTATATTACTTTATATCTTTTCCAAATAATTTCCCACCGAAAAGAATGTAAATATACATCATCTTTTCTGCAGCCATTTTTAAACAACTTCAACTTCATCTACACTACTTTACTGCTGCACTCCCATAACTATTTGATAACTATAAAAAGAAATACGTAACAGCACGTAAAATAAAAATAGACTTTCTTCATCTCGTTCTTCGTTTGGTTTTCCTCTGAAAAAACCTACATATATAAAAAAAAACAAACATCTGCTCAAAAACTCACCTAATCATGTGGTTATACCTGCTCTTTTATTAATCTAAAATACAATAACAGTAAAAGTTTAACAATAAACAGTTTCATAGTAACAATACCTTCGTATGTATAAAAAACCTGTGTTTCTTCGTGAAATTCACAACAAAGAAATGAAAGCCGTTATTAACGACCGAAATTTTTGGAATTTGTCAGACAATCAAAACAGCGGATTTTAAGAGTTTTCCTTTATTAGGCAATGAAATCTATCAGCGGTGGGATTTCCCCATTTACTAGGGACCTTACGAAACAACGACGGCAACGTGGACGACGACGTGAGGCAAACAAAAGATTCACTTTACTCCATAGATTCGCTTTAGAATGGAAGTTATTTCAAACTATACTATTGGGAAATATTTTTAATTTTACTAATATCATTATTATATTTGCACGTTCTACACACAACGTGAAAAGTAATATTTTAAAGTCGTACTGAAAACGAAGACGTGAGAATAGCAGTACTTCGGATAAATTTTCCTTGGTTCCTTCATGATTCTGTCTCTCAAAGTTCAAAAAACAAACTTCAAAGACATTATAAATAAACTTCTTAACCCAAGTGTATTAGTTTCTGCTTTTTTGTTATTCATTGAAGATGAATATCTTGTACGTCGTCGTCCACGTTGCCGTCGTACTTTCGTAAGGTCCCTACTAATCGTAAAATAACGCTCTCCACTCTACGTGGTTTTTCGACGAAAAGGGAAAAAATAAGAAGGTTTTGACCGTTAAAGGAAAACCAAATATATCACTCTCTAAACTAAAAGTGGTATGCACAGCGCGGATTATTATAATAAGATTCTTTACTAAGAAGAATTTAGTAAAATAACTGGGAATTGAATCAATCATTTCACAAATAAAAAGGCTGAAGGCAACGCTCATGGAATAATAGTTACTTTTCGAATCAAACAAGTTGAAACACCTGCAAATTTGTAGCCAAAACCGTTGAAACTGATTTACAGTGGTATATCAGAAAAAAGCAGAATCTTTGCAAAAATTGAGGTTTTTTTAAGAAAGATAGTATGACCTTAATTATGAGATAAGGCAATATTCTGATTGGTCTGTTGTAGATTTTCACATTCACATGCATAAATTTATCTAATGCTACCTTTCAAAATGTCTTTTAGGTCGTCTGTTAAAAAATAAATTGGAAAACCCAGTCGAAAATGAAGTAATCCCCCCCCCCCCCCCCCCCCCCCCCACCCTTTTTTTTTAACCAAATACCTACACACGAAATAATACCAAGGTATGCCTTATGTTTTTTAAAGTAATAATACAACAAAGTATTTGTTTGCAATGCCATTTCAATGCCATGAACTTCATTTCAAATGACCTTATTTAGGCATAACTTGTCATTATATACAAACTTTGCACGGAATACTAGACAAAAACCATCAAAACCCGAGCGTGTTCAAGAAAACAATGTGGAAAATTTGTAAAAAGCTGCTGACGATATAAGTGATTCAGAAGAAATAGATTTTGACGAGGACATCTGCAATTCTCAATATTATGATCGTGATACTGTGATATGTACTGCTGAGTTTCCTTGCTAGCTGCTACTTAGGGCTGATTTTGTGTTTTGTGTTATTAAATTGGTCAGGAGATATGAGAGCTCTGCTACCTCCAAGCGAAGGGCCTATATACATTATTATGATGCATTACCTAAGCATTCATTACATATGTTGATATTATTTTTTGTAATCTGTTATATAGTTACATCCGTCAATTTAGAATAGTTTTTAATGTGTGTGTGTGTAGAAGTCTCTAATAAATGTCTATTTATTCAGTATTTTAATTAACAAATTCCCTATATGAAATCATTATAAGTCTATTTTTTAGTTCTTTCATAGTCTTGTCTTGTCACTCATGTTTCGTACAATCTTTTATGTTTTTCTCTGTGTCTCTGCCTGGACAGCATTCTTTTATTTTCTTAATCTCAAATAATAAGCAGTTGTTTTGCTTGCTTTTTTATTTTCAATGAAGTACAACAACAATGTGTGAAGCCACATTGTCACGCATACAAGCACAGTATTTTTTAATATTGTCATAAATTTTTAATGATCTATGGTCATTCATTTTCGGAATCATCTCCATAGGGAAAGGTTTACTTTTGAACTTTTTGTGATCATGAAACACAAGGTCTGCATAAAATCTTTTGAAGTACACTCGAAAACAGCTACTTTAAAGCTTAGTAACTTATTTTGACAAACTTTCTTAATCGAAATCGAAATTGAGAAAAGATTTTGTTTGGAAAAGATCTCCTATAGGTTAGCTTAGAGAAAACCATACATTAAAGACTATTTATATAAAATTAATTTTAAATATTCAGGTATATACAAATAAGGCATTAATAAATATTTGAGTGAATGCTTCGTATCTTTAATTTTTTTGGTAAAGGTTTTATTGAATTAAGCTTTGTTGTAATGATGTGGTATATGCATTCCACTTTGAGAGGGTGCCTGCCTGATTTTTTAACTGGAATGTGTTATTCTCTGAATCGCTGCCACTATATTGACCTTCCTGCTGCAAAAATTTTTTTCAATTTTGCTTCACAGTACAACAGTTTTCCAATTTGCTGAAATCACTAACTTCTAGGCCTCACGTTCTGTTGTTTCTATAATTAGTGTTATGTGTAGACATTAATGGTGCATTCATAATAAGTATTTCATTGAATGTGTTGTATATCTTTTGATTGTTTTGAATTAAATTAAATTTTACTATAATGATATTCCTTGCTTTATGAACTCAATATCTGTTTAAGATTTGAACTGGGGTTTCTTATTCACTGTCACACTAGTTGTATCTCAAAAATTCCTATTTCGAGCTTCATGGTGATCGGTACGAACAGCATAGAAAATGTCAGGTTATTTTGATTTTAGGGAAATGGCTGCTAAATTTATTGTTCTTTTCACTTGATTTTAACTCGCGGACATCAGACATGGTTTCAGACTTTTTCACTCAAATCGGGCCCGCGGTCATTCCATGGGTTTTATATTTCATTGTTTTAACTTATTTTTAAAATTAGGATTTTAACATTACTTCTGTTAAGAGCATTGCCTACTACATATACCGAAATACCCTGGATAATAAAAATAAGTCCGATAGGAAAAAAACTTCTCATTGTAAACTCAAGACATATTGCCTACGACATAGATTGTAAATGCACCTTTTACGTAAACATTGTAATTGGAAGGTGAATACACTGCTGATATAATAAAAAATTATGGATTTCTTACCTAAAAAATATCGTGCGTTATTTAAGAATATATTTTAATTCATTTTTCTTAAAATATGTATAAACAAGAAAGAATCTTGATTCCAATAGGCGGATAGGCAAAATGTAGACGCAGTTTTGATGTTGTATGAACAATTAACTGTAAACACTCTGAGTCATATTTACCGGTTTGCGCTAAAAAATGTTTACATGACTTGAGCGGAAATAGGTTTTCTAGAATTTAAGATAATGATTGTCCTAAAATGTCGAGAGAAAGATGAATCAGCTGTCTCTTCTTAAGACTGACAATCTTAAAAGTGTTACTATCTTTAACTTGATCATTCCGTTCTTATTTCACATTATTCTAATTGAGAAATTTACACTGCTGAAACATTTTTGCTGTCAAATAGAAACAAGAGCGCTGAGAGCGCAAAGGTCAGCGCTTTCAAGATGTTATACCATCAAAAGAACTGATTAATCAAGTCACAACGTATTTTGTTTCATATGGAGCTTTTCATCCCGGCAGGGCAAGACGAGACGTTTTATTTTAATCTCTTCACTGCCTCGTCATTAAATTCCTTTTCCAAGTTAATTTTTTTCCCTTTAGAGCTGTTAATCAGACGCCGTTTACGCTTATTATCGGAAACTTTGTCTTTACGAAATATTGCTTTCAGTTCGGATAATGCCAAGCCTGATATGATCGCCTTGACATACTGAATTTCATAGAAAACACACTGGTTTCCATACTGATCCAAGTAAAAATTCTTAATATAGTTTTCAGCTTCATAAAATGAATCGAATTTCATTAGGATCGAAGTACCTGAAGGGCTACTCAAGCCTTGCGAGTCACGGCCGCGTGAATCAAAAATATACACTTTTCCCCCATTGAACATAAAAGAAGTACCAAATTCACAGGCTATAAAAATACCGCAACTGTAATCACTAGGTAATCTAAAGAGCGTCTGGCTTTCATGCGATAAATCTGCTACCTTAAGAAAAGAAATTTATACGGGGGGAATTTTTTGCGGAATTTATTTATTTATATGCGATTCGGACTTATCCACCTCAAAGTTATGGTTACCTATACACACTGGGGTTGGCAGATCATTGAACGAGAGAAACTCATTTGCAAAGCCCTCATCACCGAGTTCTAGTATCCTGTCCATGTCCCACTGTGACCAATAGCATGGATTTTTTACCTTAGCACAACATACAGCCAATAAGGCATTGCACATACACTGACTACCTGCAGTACTACCAAACCTCGGATTACCCTGGTAAAACGACCCTTGAACAACTGTTTGCAAATACCCGTCCGGGATTAGTTTCAATGTCACCTGAAGCCGAAAGCATTATAGCGAAATTAAATATAATCGCACAAAACCGCTCGAGCCTCATAAAATGGGAAACAACGGTACAAGATGAATTAGAACCTATGCACATATTTCTCTTAACTGCTTGCATTTTCAACTGAGCAAGTGTGCAAAAATTTCCTATAGGTAAGCGGTATTCAACAATGCAAATCAATTTGAAATTGAACTGAAACTTTCAGAAAAAGTGACAGTCTGAGAGTGTCTGTTACGGTCTGATAATCTGACAATTTTGGTCAGTTGAGACTAATTGGACTATTGGACTCTAATCGAGACAAATGGGATTATTGGACTCTAATTGAGTCAAATTGAGACTAATTGAGACAAGATGAGACAAGTTGAGATGTTCTGACTCGATATCCGAATATAGTCCGGATATCAGCTAGTATTTTCTGCCAGCAATTGACCTAAAAAAAGAAAACAGAAAGATGCCATTAAAAGTTGTACATAATTCAACCTTCAGACAGTTTCATTGTCCATATCACATTGGTTTTCCATAATGATATAATGATATTTAAAACACTCAATCAA
Source organism: Turritopsis dohrnii (assembly GCA_027922465.2). Lineage (NCBI taxonomy): Eukaryota > Metazoa > Cnidaria > Hydrozoa > Anthoathecata > Oceaniidae > Turritopsis > Turritopsis dohrnii. The sequence goes on along the minus strand of BQMF02000575.1, from coordinate 137,813 downwards.
AGAATCACTGAAACTGGTCCCCTCACTTGCAAAACTGCTGCATGGACCCTGATGGATTTGGTAGACATTAGAATTGTGGTGTCAGTGTTTCTTTAGTATAACACATGGAGAGTAATGGAGTTTGCCAAATCAGGGCACTTCCTCAAATAAAAATTTTTAAAGAAGTGTGCTTTCAAAAAATGTTTCAGTTATAGTTGACTCTTTGAATATAATTTAAACATTTAAGGATAGATACAAATCAGACTACTGTTTTATCCGTCGTCCACGAAAATAAGTTTTACAAAAATCTGTTCCCCTAGTTAACAATAAAAGATAACTTTGTATATTTTGGACAAAATATAAAAAATATAAACATGCAAACTCAGAAGGAATGTCGATTTATGTCCAGTAATCTCTGCATGCTATCGTAAATAAATCTATATATACCGATGAGTTTAAAGAAACATGAAAATGAATTTCTCAGAAAAAACGTTTTTTTTTCAGAATCAAATGACCTACCCAGGATATTGAAAATTTAGGAAATTTTTCAAGGAAGAAAAACAACAGAAAAGGGCATATAAAAGCATCATACATAAAAGGCTAAAAAAAAAATAAGTGATGAAATAATTGTAATTTTTGTTTGTACATCTTTCTTTATAGAAATGAAATTTTTCAAGCAAAAAGTCATTTATAAATGCCATCATCATCACTTCTGTATCTCTTTATTTTCCTCCTCACTATCAGACCCTTCCCATAATACATCAAGGTAGGTATGGTTAACGCTGCACGTTTAAGTGCAGATACTAGGAAATCCTTGCATTGTTACCAATATTTTGCATTTTTTCATTAAAAGCTGAGAACATAATGGAATTTAACATTGTCATTGATATATATAAATAAACTGTCCAGAACAAAATGCATTTTTTAAATAAAAGCAGAGAACATAAATGGAATGTGTTGAGTTCAGACGAAGTGCGGTAAGTGCAGAAATTATTTTCATTTTCGAATTGAATAACGTATTTGTTTCCAGATCTCATAAAGAACATCAGTAATTACGTAAAGAGAAAATGCTTGCAAATAGAGCAGTAGGAAAGCAAAAGTAGCCATTTATTGATTCAAATTACTGATTTCCAATAATAATACTTATAATTTTTGGCATTGTTTTGTTATTGTGTTAATATTGTTGAATCGATTACATCATCACACACAATTAATAATGCAATTCAATTTTGACATTTGAATTAAATTGACCTTCACACCTTAAATGTTAGGCATATGTATATCTCCACACTTCTAATTTCATAAAAAATTGTGTTAGCCAGGTGTTTTTTGGGTATTATCTTTCCCCCCAAAAGTCTGCATACTACTGCTAAAACACCACGTATTTTGTAAATGCTAACCTATCCATCATTATAAAATATTGCAAGGGCAAGATTGGGTAGGACAAAATTTGTGTCTTACGACTAACAATATTCAAATTAATGTGCCCCAGCCTACAACTGGGGACAAAAATTTGTGGAATTACGGACGCACACAAATGCTGATGAAAGATCAGCTGCTACCGCGCTGACCAATAAATATTTTTAGGGGGTAATGTTGATCGTAATGTCAGACAAAAGCAAACGGTTTTCCTTGGCAAATTTAGTTCATTCAAAATGTTTCGAACACCAAAACAAATATCTGCGGTTATGTCAAATCATTTTAATATTCTTAACCAAATAATCTGCGAAATAACGAAGGAAGCAATCGGATTTCCTGGAAAAAAAACTGATGAACATTAAAGTCAGAGTGAAAGTGTTTTGCTCAAACTTTAAACTAACTTTATGCTGAAAATGGAGTCATCAGGACAAAGCAAACACACATTAACAATCACAAATTTCGTTAGACATAATAGATTTCAGAAATTCTTTAAATAGGATTTCAAATTTTCAGAAAGCAAACAAAAACTTACGCCTCTTCAAAGACTTCAAAGTTCTGTTCAAGTGATTTCAGCAATTTTAAAGGGAACCTAGCAATAATACTCGTTTCAACGTGGTAGAAATATTTCTCCAAAGCATTTATAATGAGATAAGCTTTTACGGTATTTTTTCTCGGCGTTTATAAAGTGCTTGCCAATGCAGATATGAATAGCTTATCCCATACACATATGTTTGTGCATCTGCTTTGCCCATTTACATGACTATGGTAGGGCATAACTGGGAGGAAGTCTTTAATTGTACAACCGTCTTGTGAGTATTTCTAATGAAAAAGGACCTTTGCACCTTTTAAGACTTTGAGGTAAAATGACGGTTATATAAACAACAGTGAAAGATTTAATTCAATCTTATACTTTTTTTCATTAGTTTGCCATTCTGAAGTCAAGAGACCAAGAGTAATTTCACCTCTAAACAAAGAATTTCCTGGAATACATTCGCATTCGGCTTGGTGCGCGCCAACTACAGATACGGAAATCAAATTCAGTTTTCCTGTGAATGAATCGACAACCCTAACAGGTCTTGTTGTACAAAATATACAGGGTCATTCTCGTAATTATTTTAGAGTTAGATGCAACAGAGATATACTTCTAGTATCGCATGGAGGAAGTCTTGTAAGTTTCTTCTTACTATGCCTTAACACTTCAGTTTTGCTTTTTGTGCTATTTCACAAACATCATCGAACTATCAATGAGTAAACGCAATTAGAAGTCATTAATACGCAAAAGTGGGAATCTTTTGATGGCTAACCTATAAAAAACAACGCAAAAAGTAGTATGATGCGTAGGAACCTGGGCAATTTTAAATCAGTAACGAAATATTCATCAACAAAAATGTCGTATATGAAATTTACCCTTCCTAGGGGCTGATCATATGGAGTTTTTAATCCCGTCAGGACGAAATAAAAATCGCCCCAGGCCAGTTTTTACATTGCAATGATATGAGATTTGTCCTCGTGTTGCCAAGACGAAAACCATCCTAGGGTAGTTTTTATGTTATGGTGTTATATAAAAATTTTATTTCCTCTATATGCCTGAATTATTATCCCGTCTCGGCTAGTCGTGGTAATTGTGCTCGTTTGGAAAATAAACCACCTCACTTGTTAAGCAAGTAGTTAATCAATATATACCGAAAATAGTTTAACAATACTAATAAGTTTTTGATTATAATTTAGCAATTCACTCAAAAGAATGGTTCTTTGGCAGTTCATTGGTTTATTCACGAGGAAACGATATGCAAAAACATTACTATAATATCAGTACGTTCAAATATGTGCGTGAGGTTGACTTTTATAGGCTGCAATACTGGTAGGCATTGAAATAAATTATCTTTGATATAACAATTTAAAAACTGAGTCCAAGATTTTTGTTTTCTTTACCATGGAGATCCAAACAACCTAATACGTAACTGTTGGGGTTAAATATTAAATGTACGTCTGGAAATTATACAATTTAACGTCTTGTACACTCTATCAAGGATTTTGTGTTGTTTTTTATCCGCCTTTAAGGAATGCAATACTGCTTGATCTTCATATTTATCAGAAGTTTATTCAAAATAAAGTGTTGATAATTTTCAGATTGTTTTGAAAAGCTTGGTATTGAAAATGGAGGTTCCAGCATTCAGATAAGTGGGTCTATATCACAAAGTCTTCAAGAAGATGCTGCAGAAGGACGACTGAACAATGTCAGGACATCCTGGGTGAGCTCAAGTATGTGTAAATGAATTTATATTGTTTGAAAAGGTTAGTAAATGTAATAAAATCTGTTAATAAAATGTGTCGCTTGAGTGGTAGTTCAATCACCGCAAATGTTGTCGATGCGCCATATTTTGTACTGACTTCCTGATTTTTTAAATAATTCTGATGGAAACGGCGTTTCTACTTTAGTGTTTAAAGAACATAATTGGTCTATCTTTGCACAAAATCTCATAAGGTTTCATCTTTAAGATTGAAATTTTGAGCAGTTCAATGAAGAGGAATGTAAGAGCCTTTCCTACAAAACAGGTCAAAGTGTGTGATTTATTATAACCAACAATGTAATAATTATTTACATATTGTGATACATATTGCATCCAATTACTTTTACCAAAAATTTAGTTAAATGCTGGAAATTTTCAAAAAACTCAAATGAAGCGCGATATTGCGACTTTACGTCCCATTTCTGTCATAGCTTGATAAATCCACTCTAATGTGCTTTCAAAGCAAAGTACCCAACCATGAGTAAAACTTGACTGACTGTACATTGCCAACGTTGTGGAGTGATGTACGTACTTCAGATGTTAAGTCAATTACTAGTTCCAAGTTGCACAGAAGAATAGCCAATAACTACCGTCTGACAAATCTACTCACGTTTGCTTCACGTTATTAAGTCTACCTTCTGAAAGTGAGTGAAAGTGTGCTACAAAACTAATTCATTTTAATGACACTACGTCGATAGGACCACAAACTAGTCCAATTAATTTTGCGATGCGATGATATAACAACAATACAACTTGCATTGAAGCATATTAAATCAAGACGTTAGAACTATGATTCCAGTTGGATAGGAGAGAAATTTATTGAGGAGAAAGAAGAAGTCAGGCAAGTTGCATAAATTATTTATTTGTCCATGATTTAAATTATGTTTTCTTTAACTTACATACCTTAAAAGAAGAATAGCTGCTTCTTGTAAATTTTTCTAAATTATTCTATCCTAATTCTATTTTCTTGGTAGCATTTCAATTATGAAGTTTTATAGTGAAATCTTGATGAAAAAAACCCAGGATTTGAGAAGTGTAGTACTACCAGTTTTTAAAATATCGATGTGTTAATGTACCAGTATGGAAATATGTCTGTTCATCATCAAAATATCTATGCCTATCAGACAATCTATACCCTGAAAATTTAAGAGACATGTCTCCCTGCAAGATGAGTTACTTTTTTCTACTTTTTGGGAGCGCATTTGAGAGACAGTCGGAAGTTATTTATACATAGTTGCGGATTCCTGTGCTTAGCTACTTAAAACTGAAAAAGAAGTAGATTGGAAAAACTCATTTACGCATTTACGCAGTGCAAAGACGGTGCACCTTGCGAAAAGATTCTGTTGATAAACATATATATCATACTCATAAACTACATCACAAATGTTCACAGTTGGTTGGATTTGTGTTCCAAATGAGAAAATTGACATTACTGTCTAGTATCTTTATGGCAGCTGCAACTCATGTCAAGTCTCCAATTTATGTCAGTTTTCCACTCTGTTGAAGCGTTCATTGGTTTTCTTTATAAGAAACAGCAAAATGTGGTGTTTCTTATTTTTGGAACTTTTTAAACTTGTTTTACATGAATCAGCATCTAGTGCCACCGTCTTTGCTTCTAGTCTATATTAATAGCTTTTTGTTATTTTATTTACAAAATTAAATGCAAATTATTTTGATTTCTTTTCATCTGTAGAAAAAGAAAAACTCACTCCCACATATCCCGAAATAGAGAAATTCAGCAATTCATTTTCCTTTATGTATAATAGTATTTGCATGTTTGTGTGTATATCAGTCTCTGTAAGATCTGAATTTTGTTATATGGGCCTGAAATTAATGTAGTTATACATAACTGTTATTTGTTACACTTTTATTTTTAGCAAAGAAGCAACTGATTGGCATTGGATCTTAATTTAATCTAATCTTATGGCCACTTAAATTGGCTGAAACGAAAGTTCATCTGTGTTATTAACCAAACACGTCAGCTCGTAAGAACTTAAAGCCGGAAAGTAAAATTTGGAGCTGAAATAAAATCGATTAAAATATATGTAGTTGTTGTAGTTGTTCTTGACCATATGATTTGTGGAATCATTACCCGACTAATAAAACTTTATGTGATTGTTATGTAGACGCAAGTGAGGGATGGTTTGCTATTGAAACATTTATCGAAGATATTTTATATGAATTTGAATTTGATATTTACTTCTTTAAAAAAACAATGCACATGTGATATGTTATGGTCGTTTTGTTTTTCGGCAGTTTGGAATTTGCCTTTATCGTCTGAACGGGATAAAGCGCCAAATATTAAATTAGAGGAAATAGCCAATGTGAGACTTCAAGTTTCTCTGTTCATCATTCGATGTTGTATCTATTCAATAGTAACGTGGCACTTTCCACCGCAAGTGGTTTTGATGCGTCTTTCTTTTGGTCAAATATATTTTCATTATCTATCTATTTCATTATCTATCTATCATTATCCAAATACGGGCGCAATAGGTTTTAGAAAAACATTCTTTTGTTTTGTGATTATAATCTTTTGGTTTTTGGCCTTACATTTCGTTAGGCGAGAATTATTTCGTCTGCAATTTTGTGCAGTGATTGTGTAGGTGCAGCGATGGTGTAGTGGTTATTACCTTTGAGTACCTTTGAGTGCGACCGCTGCGACGCGTGTTCGAGTCCAGTCATGTCGCATCTCAAAACATCATTCCGATGCGCTTTAAAAGCAGCGTTTCAGCCCATTAGGTGCCATCGAATGACTGCACACTGGCCTTCGGGCAAGTTAGAGCATTGCTATACGTATCTCTGGCGGGAAGTTAACTAACAGTTTCAACTCGGTGGGCGGAAGAACCAACCATTACGGATGGAAGCCCAAGGACTAAAAACTCCCGATACTTACTTACTCTATCTCCATTTTTGAAAAGCCCCGATTGCTTTCAAGCTTTTCAGGATTATTTTGTTCTTTCTCCGTAAGCTTTTTCCAAAAACAAGCGCAAAATCTTCTTCAAACGGCAGTCTTTTCTTCTTGGTTTCTTTAAGACCCAGTGAGGTAATGAAATTTAAAACTTGATTTTCTCATTTTAAAGAAACTGGAGATAGAACCAAATAATTCTTGCCTAACGATTTTGCACTGACCTTAAGGCTTATGGTCCTCTGGTTATTATATTTTTATTAATGCAAAATAGGAAGGGTTTTTTCTGTGACTGTTACCGTTTGTTTTAATCATAAGGTATTAAGGACAGCTGGCTACAAGGTTGTTTCAATTCTGTGCATCTCATATCTGCCGTTGCTATACAAGGCCAAGGGAAAGGGGGTGATGGCATGGTTACGAACTTTGAAATACGTTATGGTTACTCAAGTGATAGTGTCAATAAAGAATATAAACTTAAAGATGCTAAATACGTAAGTAAATAAGTTTAAGACATACAGATATTTGGAAATGTTATAAAGTCATATTAAATATGTCATATCAAGTTATATTACATTATATCGTTAAATAGTTATTCAACGGTGCTCGAACAAGATACGGAACAAGTGTCAGCAATTTTCCACATGAACTTTATGCAAGATGCATCAGATTACACAACATGACTTGCTCTATACGCTGTGCTGCGCGGATTGAAATGCTTGGCTGCAGAAACAGTAAGTTGAAAGTTGCAGTTCAAATTATCTTTTCCCTCGTTATATCAAATGCTACTGATGATGACTCATTGCTGTTCAATATGATATCATGTCTTTTTCGTACACTATACTTTAGGAGCAGAAACTTTCGCGGGCATTAACTTTCGCGTTTTTCGGTCATTTTCGCGAAAGTTTCTGCCTTTGGAAATTCTAAATCATGAAAACGCGAAAGTGCTTTCACGCGAAATCATGGATGTTTTTCAAAACGCGAAAGTTTTTTCACCTTCATAAAACCATAAAAACGGGGCAATTTTCAGAAGTAATGATTTATTTCTACTTTAATCGTCGTCAACTACAATAACACTTGGTTTTTTTTTCTTTTTTGGAGCTGCGAGCATTTCTCGGATGTCCCGATTATTTGAAACAGTAGTCCTTGTGGATGCAGATTTTTTCTTCCTTTTTCCGGGGATTTGCGGTGTAACGACTGTATGCGGCAACGTCATGACGAAATTGAACAGATTTCCAAACGCTATGTGTTCTGTTGGTTCCGTGTAGAGATCCTTAACTAGATCTAAATAACGTGATGTTAGTTTCGCTTGAAGAATAGAAGATTGTGATTCGACCACAGCTTGACATTCTATTTCAAGTCTTCCTTGTACTAAGAGAGAACGGCGATAATACTCTGAAGAAAGCGTACAATAAAAACACGCACGTCGATCTAAGAAATACTTTGTTATTCTTGAAATCTGTTTTGGCAAGTGTCCAACAGTTTCTCCATTTTCACTCACTGTCTATATAGCAAATCTATCGAAGGCATTTCCAGGCTCGTGAAGTCAAATAAGTTTTTCGTTCACTTTTGGTTACCAAAATCTTCATGATATCCTCTTACAGAGGCAGTAAATGTATGCTTTTCCATATTGATAAAAGAGATTTGTAGTAACAGTGATTACCCTGTGATAAGGTGGACATACCTGATAGGGCTCGAAAAGAAATAGAGTTCCTACATCTCCATGACATTGTATCAAAAGTAGAGCAGAACAACATAACATCTGCCTTAATTTTAAATATAGATCAAACTCCGTTAAAGTACGTTCCAGTAGGTAATGAAACAATGGCAGCAAAGGGAGTTCACTCTGTGACGATTGAAGGAAGTGCGGATAAGCGTTCAATAACTTGAACATTTACCATTTCGTTTGATGGAAACTTTCTTTCTATCCAACTTATTTATGGTGGCAAGACAACAAAAAGTCTAACGAGGTTTAAATTTGAAAATCCCAAACATTTTTCAAACACGAATGAATCGCTTAAGTTCTTGAAAGGAGTCATCAAGTCTTATGCAATCAAACAAAGACAGATCCTGAAATGTTCTACGGATCAGAAAGCACTCGTCATCATAGACGTCTTTACTGGTCAAATGACGGCAGCTGCACTCGACACCTTTAAAGAAGCAAACATATGTATCGTTAATGTCCCTGCTTATATGACAAAGTTTTAGCAGCCACTTGATCTGACGGTCAATGGTTTCTGCAAACGATTTCTCAAACGTAAATTTAACGAATGGTACTCAAACCAAGTGAAAGCGCAACTAGATAATCGTGATGAGATTGATGACGTCCAAGTAGGGTTTCAGTTGTCCCAACTTAAACCTGTTCACGCCGGTTGGATTGTGGAATTCTACAACCACATGAGTACGCCGAAAGGGAAAGAAATTTGTCGATAGTGGATGGAAAAGTGTTGGTAGTTTTGATGCCTTAGAACTCTGTTCAAGCAAAATGCCATCGATCGATCCTTTCCAAGATATTGATCCGATGCTGAGTAATGATGTTGACCAATCTGATGATAGCCACCTCTTTGCAATTTGTGATGTCACAGTTGAGGAATTTGAAGCGTTATGTGGAAGCAAGATTCAAGAAAGCGACGACGATAATTAAATTTACTTAGCCTAAACTTGTATATTTTATAGATTTTTGGATTACAGTAAAGGCCTTAGATGTGATTTAACGAATGAATTTTGTTCTTGGATTTCGCCCATTCGCGAATGTTTTTTCACGCAAATACCAACCTTATTTTAAATTCGCGACAGTTTTTTCCGCAAAATTTGTTCTAAAAATCGCCATACGCGAAAGTTTTTGTCAAATACTTCGCGTTTTCTTTGACACGCGAAAGTTAATTCCCGCGAAGGTTTCTGCCCACTGATATTATGAGGATGAATATTTAATCTGTTTTGTTTGTTGCAGCTCTTCCTACACTTAATATTACAAGATCAAATACAACACTTGAGTGTCTTGTACACAATGCTCAACCAACGTTATCTTGGAGAATAAATGGACTCGATATTAATAACAGCCTATACACTATCACCACCAAAGACAGCAACGTGAATGGATATGTCAAATCAACATTGGCGTTTGAAGAGGCTTACTATAATACTAACCTTGGCCTCAATAACTGTAGCGATGATAAAACAGGAAAGGTTTTGTTATGTTCGGCACGCTGTTCATGCAATGCTATCTACGGAAAAAACTCCACTGAAAAAACAGTTGTCATTGTTGTCCAATATCAAAGTAAGAAAAGTAATGTCAACCATAGCAATATATATCTAAAACAGATGTGGATCCATAAGGTAGTCAAAATATCTGTAACAAAATTCAGATGTTTACTATAAGATTAAAAGGATATTTAACTAGCCCTTGACTGCCCTTGGATCATTAGGCAATCAAATTTCGTTACGAAAAGCTTCGTTAAAAATAATTTTAACATTTTGTTGTTCTTCCTGATTTATTTAATTATTCATGGCGAGTAATACTTTTATTAGGCAATCAGTCATTAAGTATGTCCAGGCATTTCATTTATTCTTTTTGACTGGATGGTAAACGTTAACTTAATGATAACAAAATGTTATTTTTTAGAGACATGCGTGAAAGACATTTCTGTTGCTGCATCGAACACATCTGCACATATAAACTGGAAAACATGTCTGACCAGGGCATATCCATCTTTTGACGTAATTCTTGAAAGGGGTGGTTTGATTGTATACAACATCAGTGGCTTAAATGAAACAACTTTATCAGTGGAGAAATTGAACCCATTCACTGAATATTGTGTGATGATTACCGGTCGAAATGTATATTCTACCTCCCGGACTGTAAATCACTCATTTTCTACCAAACAAGGAGGTGCCAACTTCAATGTTTTTTTAATGTCAAAAAACTTAAGAAGACAAAAAGGACAGTATCGCAAAACTAAACATTTCCTTAAGCAGGATAATCATGTCAAGTAAAGTAACTTTGCCATTCTTAAAACATAACGAATAAAGAGTAAGTAGGTTCCAACAAATGGTACGTAAACAACTATAGTATGCAATCATGTATTATTATAAGTGTTAAGGTATGGTTACAGTAATGTGAATTATCGCAATATGAAACAGTAATTTAATATGTCGAGATATTTTTTCGTCTTCTTTCTGCGTTAACTTGTGACATTGGAGAAATGCATAATGTTTGGTTTCAAAGCAGAATTTTATCAAAGATATTTCATTAACTGGTTCGGCAACAACATGCATTTTGCATGCAAAATTGCTGCTAAACGAATGCTGTCATTGCCATTTGATATGAACTTTAAAGAATGGATAAAATGCTATCAGTGATTTAAAGAGAAGAAGCGCATTTATTTCATACTGATTCGATTCAATGTTTGAATTCATTTAGTCGGAAAAATAATCCGTTTGTCAGTTTGTAAAGCAGTTTGTAAACAAAATACTTTTCCCAAACATGGAAATGACATGTTGTTTTAGATGCCAAAGCAATGAAAATCATTATGTTGCAGCAAAAATGTGAAAGTTCAATAAGGAATTTTAAAATTTATTTTAAATTTCCTTATTTTAAAAACGCATTGAATTTAACTTTGCTACTAAATTTACGTTCTACAAAATTTCATTTCCTAAATTTTGCCATTTCAGAACTTGAAACATTTGTTTTATAGTTCCATCAGCATGTCAAGATTTAAAGCTTGAAGTGTTATCAGAGGAAGAAATTTCTGTTAGTTGGATTCCACCTTCTCCAGCAAATGGCATCATCAGCAAATACGAGATAGAATACATGATCAATGGATCTGCAAATAGTTTTTTAGAAACTGTGAATAATTCGATTGAAGAGGGAAGAGTTGGTGGAACATTATCAAATTTAAAGAATCATAAATATTATAAAGTGCGGGTAGGAAAACTCGTTTGTGATACATTCGACATGTGACAGCTTGTTGTTGTTGTTGTATTGTTTGTTATTATTGAGTTCACTTATGTTACCTCAAAAGGCATGTATTATTTCGCTATAAGTAACCTAAAGTCTTTGATCTGAATAACATTGTTACAATAACAAAAATTATTATCAAACTAAATTGTAGAAAAATCGTCATCATTTGACTTTCTTTGAAATAGTTACAGATAGGTTGACTGGAAATGATGTATTTAATAATAAAAAATATTATCCTATAGGTCAGAGCTTATACAAATGACAATCTTCTTGTTGGTCCATGGAGTGAATGGAAGGTTAGACAAACATTACAAGGTAGCAAGATAACTTTATTAAAGAAATACAATTACTACCATCATGATTTTGATATCTGTAAGTTTCTAAAATTCAAGGTGTTCCTTGTATGTATATCACCAAATTATAATAATGTCTCTTATAAACCACATGATTGAAAAAAGTATTAATTGTGTTGTTTTATCTTTAAGCACCTTTTGCTAAGATTAAAAGATTAAAAGACAATGTGACATTGAAGTGGCATGGCATTAATGTCACCATTAAATGTCGCTATGAAAATCTTCTAATTGCAATTGGGGAACCTGATTCCTTCGCTTGTGTTCAAGTTGATCAATTTAAAAATCGTATGAAATGTGCATATAAAGACAATGACTTTATCATACTCGTTGCGGACCTTCTAATTAAAGACACTGGTTTTTACCAGTGTGAAATAACTGATCAAAATATCAAAAAATATACCAGAAGAATATCTTTAACTGTTACAGGTACTTACTTTAGGTTTAGCACCCTTTTTATGGAATTGTTTAATCAAAACGTTTATTTCAATTTAAGTTTTACTTGAATTTTTCGTGACCAATATGTGCGTTTTGCTTGGTGTTCGAATATACTTTCAAATATAACATCCCAACTTTCAATTACACAATTTTACCCAGCACAATGAACCTGCATCCCTAAATAGATAGACTGTCCATGAATTCATTTCATCGATTGAAATAATCACTGTTTAAGTGACAAAGGGTGCGATGAAACCTCCAAATACGATACGGCAATTTGCATATGTGTATGCAAGGCTGGATATTTACGCAACCATCTTAATTTATATAAAGGTTCTTCCTTTAAGCAAAACTTTTATGTGATATCTATTATGTTTTAGTTTTTGATATTATCATTCAGCCTGTTGTGATTCACAGTCCACGGTTTACTGGGGATGTTATTCAAATTGGAAGAGCAGAAGTTACTTCATCTTTTGTATTGAAAAATGTATCGGTGTCATGGAAGAGGAATGGATTTCCCATTACTGAATGGCAGGATTATTTGAACCTGGTTATTAAAGATAAAGACATTTTATATAAAATGCCTGACTTAAAAATAAAAAACGCAACGTTTATAGATCAAGGAGAATACAGTTGTACATTTAGGGCTGTCCACAACAAGGGTTTTCTTGAAGTAACTTCACAAAATGTGTATATTTACCTCTACGGTAAGTTATGTTTCATAGACTGAGACTCAAAAGACATCCATCTATGAAAGCCTTTAATTACGGAAACAAAACTGTTGTCTCCATCTAATCAGAGTTAATCTTACAATCGTCTTATCTTAATTATTCAGATGCATCACTGACGTTATTGAGATTTCTCGATAAGAAAGTGAATTGGAGTGACATGCTATTGAACCGCTCATCAGATCAGTATCAGTCAAAAGAACGCATGATACATTTACAGGTTAAAGAAGCAGTTTTAAACCTACATTTATTTTACTTTATTATACCACAAAGTTATTCATTCTTGAATTCATTATCTGGTTGTGCTCTCATTGCAATTTCAATTTAGATTGTTAAGATATTGCAGGAGATGAAGGCGCCCCCCAAACCACATGTGACAGTCTATGGGTTTAGGTTGGTTTACATATCTTTTTAATTATTTCGCAAATTTGACTTTAAAGGGTCATATATACGTAGCAATATTTTTAAGAGATTGTAATAATTTTTTGTCAATTACATGAAATTACAAAATTTAACTCAGGTACATGAATTTGATTTTACCTTAACGTTACTGGCAAAAAATATATGCAACTAAAAAACATTCCACAATATTCTAACTACAACTGACGGCCCTAATATTCACTGTGCTTAAGTGCTTATTTCAGGAAAGCAATTGACGGAATAACGGCTGAAGTGGGAGTGTTATATGATAACATCAGCATGGCTACGAAACTTAAGTATTGCAAGCGATTGGAAAACTTCAAAGATTATTTTGATTATGCTAAAAACATGGGTACTACTAATTTACCTGTTTCTTGTAGATATGTTCTAGTGTATACGTTTAAGTATTACTGTCCCTATTTTCAGATTGCTGCTTGCAAAAAGTAGTTACATCAATTTTAAATCAAGAAAAATATGTATTCCCAGAAACACTGGTTGGCGATGTTGCAGAATCCCCTTGTTATTTTGGGCCCGCTAATCAGAAAGCTACACAAAAATGTGCATATGTGGCTGGTGTGATAGAATGGTTGGATCTGAACCTTGATAACTGTACAGGGAAGAATGAAAATATTTCAAAGGACTTACAAAACACAGTAAAGGTATATGAGGTTGCTGAGAGAGTTTTTGTGATTAAGAGCTATTTGGTATAAGATTTTAATTAGCTTGAAATACAATTTGTGGCCTAGAACATAATATAGGATAAGGTTTGGCGTGAAATTGACAAATAAGTTTAGATCTGTCTGTATGTTGCGACTTAGCTTGAAATGTTGCTACCGTTTTGTGTCACATAGCTTTTGCTTTTTCAATATTCGCTATTTTGTTTTTCATAAAAATATTCAGGTTCAAGGATGTTCAAAAAGGCTGATAGTCGATGTAAAAATTATTTTAAAAGTTGGTGCCCTCATTGAAAAAATCCGCGTTGAAATATGCGTTTCCAGCATTTTGAAACACACTGTGCTTTAACGTAATGTGTGATGTTCACTCAGTGTGAGATAATATACAGTGAGTCCGTAGAAAATGTATTTGCTCGTAAAACATAAATTAACATTCTTGATTTTATATAGAAATTTAGATTTTCTTGTTTATTTCTTTTAAGATTGAGATTACCGGAATTGTTTTAACTATCTTTTTTATGTATTTGCCTTTCTCATGATGCATTTTTTGTAGGAAATGGAAAAGAAGAAGAACTGAAAATCGAAAAAATAAATTTGGAAAAAGCTATTAAGTTCTTGACACTTAAGAATTTTTAAGACTGTACAATGTATCCCAGAAAATTTCCGTCTGAGATTTTAACATGCCATAACTTTTTATAAACATATCAGGTATTAGAGATTTTTACACCATTTGATAGCATTTTATTCAAAGATTTTAGAAACCTGAATTTTAAATAATTTAGTCAAAGAACCTTTTAATAAAAGTAAGTTCTCACGTGCAATTATTCTTTTGTTTATCAAGAACTTGTTGCGGTGTTACTGAACGCACTAAAAATAATATCTCATCACAAAATTAAAAACTGTGAGCAGAGGTTTTTTAGAAAGTCTTGTACATCCCATAAGCAATCTTTAGTTGTTACTTAAAACAAAAAGTTTTCTCCACTGAGATCCATCCACAGTCTATCACAGCAGTGCGAAGTTAAATTGTTGACGCAGCAAATAATCTTAGACAAAATCAAAATTTTATTAGCCACTCTTGAAGAAATGACAGCAAGAGCAAATCGCTGTTTGCAGAGAAACAGGGACATGTTACGTTTTTGTTTTTAATGATTTTTTTGCTTTAAAGCCACTTGAAAAGTCATTGTTTTTAGTAATGACCTTTGACAGTTGTTATTGTAAGGTGTGTTAATTAACCATTACGAACGTATTTTTTCATGGCAAAATCCTTAATTGCCTCCAAAATAAAAGCGTTTGGAGAACAAAATGTATATTTTTTAAACCCATAAATAAAATTGTATCGAATGGCGTAAAAATCACTGAAATCTAATATATATGTGTGAAAAGTTATAGATTGTTAAAATATCTCAGACCGAAATTCTCTGAGACACACTGTATAATTACCATGAACTTGCATAATAACTAATAAATGGGACAAAAATAAATAGAAACACGATTATCAGAAAAATAGAATTAAGAAGAGTTTTATCTCCTCTTTTTATGACCTGATTGCGTAAACAAATGTTATGGAATTTTTAATGGAAGTGAATAACAGAAGAATGTAAGCAAAATGATTTGCAACAAATAGGCTAATGTTAAAGATCTAGTGAGTTTTTAACTCACCATGACGGATAATATATGATGAATCCCACAATGCTGCTAGCCAATATACATCTAGTTGACTGTGGATAGCATTTCTAAAATTTCAGAAATGAACTCCACTTTTGAAATCACAAGCTGTAACACTGACAGAGGGGTGTACATAATCCTAAGTTGATGTCTGTTTAACGACATTTTGAAAACTCAGAGGCAAGTTTTTGATGAAGTTGCTGTGTGCCGCCACCACTCTATTTATAGCACATCAGCTTATTCAGCTTATTCCGTTTCCGCAAAATTTTTCAGGAGTATCGAATATCATATGAACCAACATCTAACAATTTAATACTAGCATGTACCTTTAGCTAAAAATGCCCCCTCGCTCAAGCATCCCAATTTTGTACAGATATCAAGCTATACATTAACAACGGAAACGAAACGAAGTTTTTGGCCGAACAAAATTTGTTTGTTAAACTTTGTTACTTTTTGTTATCTCTCTAAGTCAAACTGATGTTAATATACCTTTCAAAAAGTGTAAATAAGGCTTAACAAGTAATATCAGAGCATTTGCTACAAACAAGAAAAATGTGTGAACTGAAACCATGAATACGTATTTTATAATTAAAATAAGATTTCTTAAAAACATTCTGTAAGAGCCAAAAGAAAAAAAATAAACTTTTTCAAAAAAAATAAATAAATAAATAAAATCGAAAAATCCATTATCAATCTGCGTTTCAAACTTTGATTTAAAACAAATAATAGCCAAAGTTTACATAAAAAAACAAGAAAAAAATATAAGAATGATCACTCTAGGTTTGGAAGACAGTCAAAGAAGAAAAACACGAAGAACGACAATTTGTAATATGGCTTTCTTGTATACACAGAAATCCAATTAAAAGAAGAAAAACACGAAGAACGACAATTTGTAATATGGCTTTCTTGTATACACAGAAATCCAATTAAAATCTTTTTAAGGCAAGACCCACCAAAAATCAGTGCATTAAATAAAATTATTGAATGAAAGATTTAGAGCTAAAACATATACAAAAATAAAATGTATGATTGACAAAATTTCGGATTTCAAGCTGTGCTTTAAAATCCTTGTCGTTCACTTCACTAAAACAACACAAAAGTAACATGAACAAGATGCCCTAACAGACAAAAGGATTTCTGCGAAATATGCTGAAGTATGAAAAATTAAAGACCATATATGACATACTTGAAATTTGAAAAAAGTTACATGATTTGCAAAATAAAACATTACATTTCTAATGTACTCCTCAGGACATTTATCAACGGATAATTGGCACTATGTGAGACTTATAATGTATACACAACCAATAAACTGGATTACATCTGAATGAAATAAAATATTCTTTATTTTGTTAGTACGAAATAATATCAAGGATTATATTGACTCATAAACTCTCAAAGTTCTGAATTTTAAACTTGGTGTTAATTTTCCCAGTAGACTTCCAAAATTACAAACACAAGAAAGCACGCAAATTTTGGTCAAGCAAATCACATCCACATAGACCAAAATCAACATAATAACCAAAATCAGAAATTTCTGTTTTAGTTTGATTAGCAATATGGCATGCATTTACAAATGTTATTGATCTAAGTTAACATTCATATCCTGTTTATAAAAATTCTTTAAGAAATTTGAAAAATCGGTTGAATGATTTTTAAAACATAACATTGCATTTCTGATTTCGTATGCACCCCAGGACATTTGCAAAAGTGCAATTGACACCATATGAAACAATAATGTAAGTATACACCACCGATAAACGTAATTAAATCTGAATGACATAAAACATACTTTATTTTAGGGGTAAGAAATGATATTATGCTTATATTGATCTTTTCAGATATCACAGTGATTACGTATGTAAATCATATTTTTTAAACACTACTGCCAATGTTCTTAATTACGAACAAAATTCTCAAGATTGCAAACAAAAAAGTAAACAAAAATTTTGATCATTAAAAGTTATGCTGAAAGGACAGTTTTGTATTGTTACATGATGTACAGTGTTTTGAATTTACAGATAGTTGGAAGAAGTTTTAATTTGCTGTTGTGATTAGGAAAGCCATTTGTAATAAGGGGCATTGGCAGTATAACTTGAATATAAATTGAAACATTACATTAAAACATTAACATCAAACATTAAAAGTAAGTGATGCAGAGTAGACGCGCATTTTTGATGTTGGAGCTGAAGAGCTGAGCTTCAGTATCCAAAGCTTAAAAAGAGTAACAACCTATTTACCAAAGCAAACAAAGATGTATGAGTTTTCACTTAAAAAAAACTAATGTATACCTTTTTCACTCTTCTGTTTACAAAACGTTGAGAACTTCAGAATGATCACAATTCAAGATAATTCGAAGTTTCTTCTACAAATTTTCTTTTTTCATCTTAAAATATGTATTTCTTCTTTTAAAATCCATTTAATATTGAACAAAGAAACTTTTGTAAATCTAAAAGGGTTTCTTCGCTGGGATACAAGACATGCATTGCACGGCGTTTTCGTTTCAAGTAAACGCACGCACGAAATATACATAAAACAGCTAGGTTTGGACAGTAAGAAGATGAAGAAAAAGAACAGAGTCGGTTTTAATGTATTTCTTGCTTTCGCAGAAATCCAAAAATGTCTAAGCAATTTTAGCATACGAACTTCATAACATAGTATAATGTAATAACAAATTAGGAAAGAATTACGAGAAAACACTCTGTCTCCCACTTACAGTGAAAATCTCGTGAAACTAATATGCCTCCTCGCTTGCTTACGCTCGCTGCGGGGGAAATTAAATTTACACTGTCAATCATGTTTTTAAGATGTAAAATTATTTTAATGGAGCTTTCTTTTTGCAAAAAGTTTTTCAAAACTATATATTCATTTTAATTCCAGTAATTTCAAAGTACAATGGGGATATTTTTTCTTTTTTCTCACACTTTTATTTTGTATTTATTTGTTCCTGAATATTTTTGTAAAAGCCATTAATACAGTTAATAGTCGAGTGAAACACTCTCATTTTCAATTTTGCTTGAATTTAATCCCAACTAATTCGAATTTCAGAAATTCAAATTTCCGAAAAGAATTTAAATTTTTTGTAATCGAATCCTAAAAAGGGTAATAAAATGATATCTTAATATGGTAAGTATTTCTTGTTTGCATAGCATATCATTATATGGCACTAACCATCCTATCGTTTGTTGATTTTGGCCGCATTTTCAATAGACCTTTCCCGAATTTCTGTTTAAACATCGTGTTATGACAAAGCCAACAAGTATCGCCTCGTTTTGAAGATTTTAATTATCCCACTGCGGAAAGGAAATAATAAGTTCATATTTTTAAGTAGTAAACAATGTAATTAGTATAGAATCAAGGCGAAACTTAATATGAAGCCATTAGCACGGTGTTTAAAAAGAAATTCGGGGAAGGTCTATCCTAACGTTTTGCATATCTTTTTGTCCAAACCTTCATTTATCGGTTTAACAACTCTGCATTAATTAATAACATGTGTATTTTATGGATTTAAGGTAACCAGATTAATTCAGATTGTGACTTATGTTTTCTTGTTTTGTCATTTAAGACTGTCTTATGCTCAGATGACGTTACTGAAAATTGCACGAAAGTCTACAAAGTTGCAAGTGGACTAAAATCTCTTACTAGAAACGCTAAAAGTGAAATTGAAAATCCTTCACAAATCACAGACATTATTGTTGCTATTGATAATATCACTAACAAGATAACTGCTTCTACAGAGAAGAAAGAACAGGTGGGATGCATTTTGTTTTGTATCTTATCAGTTTCTCAGTTTCAAGTAACTTGAGTATGACATTTTTAAGCTTTTAATGCTTATAGTTATTCTTTGCTTCAGAGATGTTACCACTGTGTAGTTAGTTTTGTTTTGCGTTCTAATATTTCACAGTAAAAACAATGAAAACATTGAGGAGTTTTATAATCAAAAAAGGGAAAGAAAAGTCAGGAAATAAGAAAGACAAAGTTAGTGTTCTCAGACATTATTGATGTGCTGATAATGGATTAATATTTTTCAAATTTCGAGAAAGAATGGACCAAAGATGTGAGGGATATAACTACAATCAGTGACAAAATATGTTGACCAAAGCTAGTTTCTCAAAGGAAAAGACCCCTCCTCCCCACAATCAATGTTGTTTCATCAGTTTTTTTCCATCCAACATTGATTTGTGGGGGAGGGGGCACTATACAATGTCTGGCAGCACAAAACTAGGAGCAACTGCAGCTTTGGCCACAATTTCTGTCACTGATTGTAGCTGTCATGGTGTTTAAATATTATTATGATAGAAACGAAAGCGAATACCGTATTAAGAGACTCCTCCTCCTCCTCTACCTCCACTACTACTATTCCGTCCGACATGTCAATTAGTCTGCGATTTATAGCAATTCTGTCCACTAATAACGCAATGTAAGTTTTAATAAAGGAGCATCGCCTTCGAGTTTCGGAAGATATTACATATCGAACATTTAAAAGGACATTACCTTTTATTTTTATATTTTATAACTCTGTTCATGAAGGAATGAATAGTAATCAAGGAAAACTACATAAGAATGGGACTTCTAGACACTAAATGAATACTTGTTGCTTTTCTTGGAAGGAAAGCTTATCATTTCAAAATTTCTTCTTCCTTTATTTATTAGCTACTACACTGTCTTTGTGCATTAAGGCTTTCTAAGACCTTATTAAGAAGGCAGTTATTCAATTTCATACCATTTTCATTGACAAAATGTCAAAAAGTACACAAATGTTATTCGGTCAGTGGGAAGTTAATTGTGTAAGCCTAAATGTTAATACCTGAAACGTTTCTCGCAAATTTATCAATTCGCTGATTTTATAGATATATTCGGATGTATTGCAAACGGCAAGCAATGTACTGGATGCATCACACAATGCCATAGGGGATTCCGAAAAAGAATTCCAAACATCAACAAAGCTGCTACGAAATTTAGAAAATTTAGCGTTGCAGATGGCCAAATCTTTGACGGACAGAGAAAGTACAGTATCATTGCCAAAGAAGAACATAGCAGTGTTGGTTAAAAAAACGTCACCAAGAGATATCTACATAACAGCTGATGCTCTGCCATATTCTGCAATAAAAATGTCGAACAGAAAGCCAAATATTGACAAAGTAACAAGTATGATTAAAATTTCAAAGGAAACCATTGAAGATAATAACATATCTTTTGTGTTTGCATTCACCTATCGTAACCATTTCTACTTCATGAATGAAGCAGAGTTGAAAGGAACTGAAAACAATGTTATTGTAGCTGGCAATATCTTATCAGCAAGTTTACAAAATCGAACGTATGTTAATGTGACCACGCCTATAACGCTTGCGTTCAGAAAAAACAGAGATCAAGGATATGATGGGACTTGTAAATTTTGGGATTTTAAAAAGGGTATAATTCTTGATTTTCTTACTTCAATTCTTGATTAAGGCTTTCTCAGGAAGTCAGAATTTGACCAATAAAGGATTTGATTCCATAAAAGTCCAAACGAGAATTTTAAGATTTTTACTGGAGTCTTTATATTCATTACAGTTTACATAAGAGTTTACAGAAGGACATCTGCATCCAAAGATGGCTTTAAACTGATAGGAACGATCACAATTACTTTACCTGTCCACATTTTAGAAACAAACATTAAAAATGTTTATGGTGGCTGGTCTTCCAAAGGTTGCAGATTGATCGACACCAACGATACTGATTTAGTTAAATGTGAATGCAATCATTTAACAAACTTTGCATTAATTCTCAATGTCGACCAGTCTTTCCATAATCCGATTGCATTGAGTATCATTACGTGGATTGGATGTGTTTTGTCAATAGTTGGCTTGCTGTCAACAATTATCGTTTATGTTTCAATAAGGTATTTAAGTGTTTAAGTGGATTTTCTTTGGATGTAATAATGTTATTTTGCATTTGAACATTATCGAGTATATTTTGCTGACGCTAATAAGCAGGTAAAGTACTTTTGAAGACATGACATTTTTGTATGAAACTTTAGATCATTCAGAACAAAGCTAGTTCCGAGAATCTTGATATCACTGTGTGTATCATTGTTGGGATTATATGTTATGTTTCTGATTGGTGCGAAACAAAGTGGACTTGTTTGCAAAATATCTTCTATGCTGTTGCAGTATTTCTTATTAACCGCATTCTTGTGGATGGTGATAGGAGGAATCAACTTATACAGGAAATGTACTCAGGTGTTTAGATTTGGAGATGAAAGTAAACTATATCGATGGTTTTCATTATTCGCTTGGGGTAAGTACTCTTTAACGCAATATAAAAACTTAGTGTTTTTACAAGTCTGATACATTTCATTTGTCTTTAATTTCATTCACGCATCTTTTAAATTCATCATTCACGAAATAAATTAACAAAAGTTATAGGTAATGAAATATTACATTACAATTATTACAGCTGAGGGTTGCACCATGCTGATGTCAGTAGAAATAGAACAATTGAAAAATGGTCTGGAAACAAGCAGCTACTTCTTATTAAGAAAGCACTAAAACAAAGTAAAAGAATGATTGGTCCTCTCGTGTGGATTATTGCTGATATACTTTTTTCTTGAGCTTATGTTAAAGTCTGGTTGTAGGAGTTTGATATTGCTTATTTTGATTTCAATCTATTTCCATTCCCTGTAAAAGACAATCTCCATGAAAAATCGTACCAAATACCAAATCGCCATACAGAAGCAGCTTCTCTTCATCTTTTAATAGGGATTCATTTTAAAATGATCAATAGATATTGGTTGATGGTTAATTTATAGTTTCGATGTATCTCCAAAAATGCTGAATCTACCAAATGTTTAACAGAAATTAAATTGTGAAAATTTGAAATACCTCCACTTTTAGATGATACCTCATAGACATAACTAACGCCCTGCAACTTGGTCTAGAATTTGTTAAACCCTTAGTATTTGCAGAGATGACATTAAACTATCACTCAGTTCCTGATATTGATTGCACTCTTTAATCTTTATGTAGGAATGTCAGTGATAATAGTAATTGCCACGTATCTGTTATCAACAGAAGACAATTTGACAAGTAGACATGTGTAAGTGGTTTATTAAAGTTTAGGGGATATTTCTAAGTTTCTAAAATTTTTAGAAATGCTTAAACTTGTAACGATTTACTCTCGTGTAAGGCTACTTGACATTTTGGAAACTCACAGTTACTTACTGGTATATTTAACCAAATTGAATCTGTTAATAATGCCTGAATAAGTTTCTTCGTTTTTCGAAAGCTTATCTTCCCCTGATTTCTTTCTTAGTTGCGTTCTATCTGGTTGGACATTCTACTTTGGTTTGTTATTACCAATATGTGTCATCCTCTTTATTAACTGGATTCTCCTTTTTGCAATATTTCGTGGAATAAAAGCATCTTCAATTGATGAGCAATCTACCAGTAAAGTTAATCATTCACCGGAGTTAAAACGCATTGCAGTATTTTCAACACTACTTGGTTTGACGTGGACGTTTGCAGTATTTTCAGTAGGAAGTGCAAAGCCCGTTTTTGACTGGTTATTTTGCCTTTCAAATTCCATTCAAGGATTCATGATCTTTGTTTTGTTCGTTGCTACTAAAGAAGATGTTCGAAGAGCGATTTTGAAAACCTTTGGAAAAACACCGACAAAAACACAAGGATACACATCAAGAACCCCAATGATGTCAGAAACCTCTATGTAGTATTTGCATATGTATTTGATAGAATAGCTGCATACCATCAAATCGTGTGCATATGGCAAAATGTGTTTAACATGTAATTTGATGGTTCTTTCACACACTGTGCATCGTACGAATTTTCACTAGCAAGTTCGATTATTTGAAATTTTCAGATAAACAAATTCTTTAGATATTGTTTGGTTTGTTAGGTTAAAAAACAATTGATTACACATTAAGAGTTATTGTTGAGTAATATTAACACATGGATGGCTTTTCGTAGTAGGAATTCAGTGTTAGCATTTATTACGGAGGTAGGGATTGTGTATTATAAAGTTGCTGTTCATTTTTGTAAGTTTTTACATTTTCTGGAACCAGAATATTGCCCTCAGTGTATCAAAATATCCAACAGTTTACAGCATTTTAAAAAAATGTTGATTTAAATAGACGAAGAGGTTGGTTGTTTAACTGCTACAAAGATGTACATCTATGTCAAGTCATACAGGACAAAACGAACTTATGATGATATGTTTTTGAGTTCTCATCCGTAACAACATAATGACCTCCCTAGAAGAAAGCAATTGTGCATTTCAAAAAAATTACGTTCTAATGACTTTGCTTTTCATTGTTGGAGCATATTATGTACATTTTTATATTTTGTGTTTTTTGATAATAAGATCCATCGAAGAGGACTTGAACATTTTTTTTTTACTTTTTACTTGCATGCTATGCTGATAATGACTGTTCATCTTCTTTTCCTCTTTTATTTTGTTTCTAGATTTCTTGTATCTATTTATTTAGATTGTAAGTACAAATGTTTCAGTGATAGATTTATAGGAGCAACATGGGGTTTGATGTAAACCTTGTGTTTGCTACAGCTACTTTTTAAGGCATAAACATGTATGATTTTCTTTTGATTAGTTAAATATGATGTAACTTGATATCTGCCTTTTTATCAGCGCTACATACTGTAGCTGATCTTTCATTCCCGCTTTTCACGCCCGTAATTAGTAACTTTCAATTTTGAAGTTTAAACCCAGAAAGTTTAAAGCACAATATTTATTTTTGGCAATAAAATCGCCAGTTTGTAACAATTTAAGAAGATATTGACCGTAAATTTAAAAACAACACTCACTGAATTAAATGTGTTACACACAATCGCGAATTAGTATAATAACATACTTGAGAGTGTTCAAACCTGGCGATTGGCGACTACGACGATTGATATTTTTTTTAATCGTCGTAATCGTCAAGTCTGAACCAGGTTTTAAGATGTTACATTGTTGCAAGCGTTGATGCAAAGTGAACAAAAACGATTTATTTCCACCATTTATCCTTTTATCTATTGAATCATTTTAAAAGCTGACAGGAAAAAGCAAAATTCTTCTGCTGCCCATCCGCACTGACTGAAAAAAATGGCATACTCCTTCGCTGTAGACTAGCCTCTATTCTTAACTACTTTGGTTGCTGAGCGAAAATTTAATACTGAACCGCGGCTGTAAAAGTGAACAGATAAGGAGAAGAAGGATGAGGAGGAGGTGGAGAAGGAAACTGCCGGTTTTAACATATATTTCGCCCCATGGTGAAATATATGTTAAAAGGCATTAAACATCTTTTAAAAAGAAACAAAAAAAGAAAAACTTCAGCATATGTAGCTAATTTCAATCGACTAATTCTGTTGAGATAATTAGAAACCATACAAGAAGTAAAATAGATAAAAAAATAAATCAATGTATCATTTAGACCAAACTTTCTACTAAACACCTGGCTACTGGTGACTCGCCACTGCGGAATTTGTAGGGGTTTGAGTCACGAAAAGAAAACACTTCCTTCATGTATGATCGATTTTCAGAGGATGGCTTGTAACACAGAGAGACATCTGAACCGATGCTTGTTTCACTTTTGTGCAAAATAAAATAGAGGTCAAGTGGTTTTAACCAGTTTCTGCTAGACCTTCTAAATCTTTGATAGATTTACCACCTCCTAATTTACCCACGTTCATCATTAATCAAATAGAAAATCAGATTCTTTTGATCATATAATAGCAGATCCATAGCCATTAACTAAAATCATCGCGCATCCACCTATTTTATCAGAAGTTTCCAATGACTTAATGAGTTAATTTAGAATTTGGTAAAAAGTCTTTTCGTTTCCAGGAACAAAATGTTTTAACGGGCTCCCAATTTCTGCTAGGTCATCTGAGGCATCTATAAAACAATACTTCAAAGAATAACATAGAAGAGTTGTTCTTTGTCATTGTTCTATGAATGTTTCAAGCTACATTTCTTACATCACATATCAAACTTTAGCTACTTTACGAAACTCGTTAGCTTTTCTTGCCTTGTTGTTAAGTCAGCGACTTTATGTCGATGACTTATTTAAATCTTGCTTTCATAAATTTTAGCATTTGACATTTTAACTAATTATCGTAGAAATATATTGTATAAATTTTATTACTTTTATTTTATTTTTACATTTTTATTTAACAGGATGCACGTTGATAGCAGCAATTAAGTTTGTTGAAATGTAAATACCTGTATAAAGATTGTTGATAATAATAATAATAATAATAATAATAATAATAACACATTAATACAGTTGATACAAAAGTTCAAAAATACAATAAGTTCATTTGTGACTAAACAAATTCAAGGACGTTGAATTGAGGCATTTATTTGAAGAAGGAATTTAATATAAAGTGTTGTTTATACAGAAATTTCAATGTAAATCATTCATTTCCATTTTCTTTCGTACTACCCCGGTTGTGGATGTTCATATGGAAAACTTTCATTCCACTGAAGCCAGATCTCACTTTGGCGGTCTGGCTTGGTTTTCACATAAACACACGGGGAAAGCGAATTTGACACATCCTTTTTGAAGTTAAACTCAGTAAAAATTTTTACCCGGGTTACTAGTTTCTCAATATAAGCGAGATCTCGGCTAAGCGATCCAGCCTGTTTAACGGGTCAGCCCGTTCACATGTAAACACCCTCTAAGTTTAGGTTGACACGTAATTTAATTACACTGTGCTTATTGTTTCTAAGCATTAAATCCATACACACTTTCTATTAGTTTTATCTTGGTACTGAGACCTTCAAATTATTGTTAAAAAATTGAAACTTGAAAGTTTTTGTTAAACCTGTTCATTGAATTTACAAATGAAAGGATAAATTCAAGTAGAAAGAACTTTTAAAAATCATTTAAACTATGTATTTAACAATAATTAGCAAACAACTACAAATTTGTGGTGCTCCCCTTTAAACATTTTTCGTTGTTTTCTAAACAGCTGTCAATGTTTCAAAATATCTTTTTCTTTTTCTTTTCAAAGTTGATAATTTCTTTTTCTAAATTATATCAATGGAATCCTTATCTTTTAACCTTTCTCATGATGTAAAGGAAATGGAAAAGAAGAGGAAGAGAAAATCAAAAAATAAGTTTGGGAAAACTCACTAATTTTTTAACGATCAATGTCTATCAAAAAGAAATTTGTTTAAAAATTTTATTATATGTTTCCAAGACGTTTCCCTTATTAAACCACCTTTTCATTTTTCACAAAAATACACTAGTGTAATGAACTTGAAAATGACTTTCCATTGATGTAAAACTTATTTTGAAAATTAAGCATATTCATTTAAAAATAACAGTTGTGAATTTTCCGTTTACAACATTCTGAAACGCACGTTTTATAATTCCCTAAAATTCAAAATAATAATAGTGTCTTGTAAACGAAACATGATTTTTCCGATTCCCGCTAATAAACAAATTTTTCTTACTCCTAAATATGAATTCATAATTACTAATCCGTATCGATCCGCTGTTGAAATTAAACTTTCCTTACTCCAGAAAAGAGCGAAGAAATCTTTCGTTATGAATTACCTTCCAGTTTTCCATTGGAATGCTTAAAGGCGGAAAATGCAGTTCCATGTATTGAGTAAAACTTCCTCAGAAAAAGTAGTTTTGTAGTTACAGTCAATGTTATCTGTATAACTAAGGCCACCGTTCACATGGATTTCGCATGTTATTCGATTACAGAGTAGTAATGTCGACATTGCTTGCAAATGTATTTTAAGATATGTTCAAACTTGCGTTTATTAAATTATTAATTATTTTAAGGGGCGTTAACCCTAATCCTAAACATGCTATAAAATGATTGTCCTTTTTTCGAAGCATAGCTGTATCTGTGATGAAAAACATTAATTCTAGAGAGTTACATACGTTCATAGAGTTCTGGAACAATTTCCTTTGTCTTTTCATCCAGATACTTGATTTGCTCTTCGGTCAAGTAATTCACATGATCACCAACAACACCTTTCCTCACAAAATCTTTCACAAAGGGCACGTTAAAAGTTTTTCTCATCGTATCGACTTTGATAAGATTTCTAATATCTCTTAACAGTGTATCGGACAATGCTACGTTCAAAAATATGGCGAGTTGTTTTATTGTTTTGTCAAAATTTTCAACCAGATCTTCATACCGCAACCAGATCTCGTTGTCACCTTTCAAATCGAGCCAATCACGATGAAAATGAAACCAATCCGAATACAGAACTTGACCACTTACAAACATCTCGTAAAACGTCTCAAAGTCTACATTACTTGCATCTCCAAAGCGCTGGTTATTTTGATAGAAATGAAATAATGATACAAGTGTATCCTTTACGTCACGAGTTACGAATACTCTTTTGCCAGGATTGGATGTAGGAGCAAGCCATCTTGGTAGATGTGTTTTTATCAAACGGTAGGGATCGTTAATTTTGCTTGTCACAACATCAAATCCATTCACTTCTGGAATAGTTACTTCTAAATATGGAAAAGCTTCCCGTATACCACTTATTTTGTTTTCTGAAACATTCTTTGTTGTACCTTCCATTAAACAAAGCATCATGACTTGGGTTAGAGTTGTTCCTGATCTGGGATATGTTACCAACAAAACATCAGTATCTTTCATTGGCATGTCTCGAAGTTTCTGCGTCGGCATGAAACTTTGACAATATACCCCTGACCGTTCACCATTGGACAAAACAACTTCACCCGGTAATTTTGGATACTTTGATTGGCTTTCACGAATAGAGAACATACCTGAAATGAAAATATGTAAAACAGTAATTCGAATAACAACATAAGTCCGAAAACAAATAATTCATGTTGGTTTCCTGTCTACATGGACTAAATCTATTCTAAAAATTTATGCCTAGATTACATATACACATGATTTTTAACTTTAATTTCAAACCTACTTCTGAAATAAGTTTTTAATCACACTAAGCTCCTACAAAGAGGATACAAAACGTAAATATTCTCAAATTTCTTTTTAAATCGTCTTTCATTATTTATGATGTGTCATGTTTGTTTGGTTTGTTTTGCTTACTTTATGAAGGAAATATCTAATTACTTTTATTTATGATTATATCGAAGGAATCCTTATTAGTTGGTCTTTCTCGTAATTTTTTTAGGAAATGGAAAAGCGGAAGAAGAGAAAATTGAAAAATAATTTTGGAAAAACTTTTTGATATCTTAACGATCAAATAATATGTTTAACAATAAGATCAATTTCCGAAAGCAAAATGGTTATGTAACAATTTTTTATCGCTTTCACTTTAACAAACCCAATGTTACGCATGCTAGAAAACATTTTACTTAAGCAATTGCTTTTATCTCAGATGTCACATGACGGCATTAAACTTTTTTGCGGCTTTAAACAATAGAGGATATAAAACATAAATATTCTCAAATTTCCTTTTTAAATCGTCTTTCATTATTTATGTTAGTTTGCTTAGTTTGTTTATTTAATTGGCAGTTGTATTAGATAAACTCCCTGTGGTGTATCTCTTGACACAATCGTTAAAATGATGCTTGAAGAAAACATGACATTTCAATTTGCATATCCAGTTAATGAAAACAAATTTGATGATTTGATGAAAATTAATAGCAAAATTAAAAATTGATTCACTAGTCCCGTTGACACTGTGCGAGAAGTTATTTGCGCCGCAAATATCTTACACAGTTTAGTTGTCCTGTTATTCCAATTAATACTGAATAACAGAGATAACTTTTTATCTGTATAGTTCTATGACTATCTATATATTAATTGTCGAATCTCTGTTTGTCTGTTTGTTTGTTTATCTGTCTGTCAAGCAAAATGATCTGGGTATCTGCAACGGAGAGATCGCGGAGAACTTATTGCGAGAAAATGAGGGGGTATAAATGAAGGCTCCTACCAAAGAAATGGCCATGGCTTCAAGAAATTTTAATATTTTTAATTGAATTATATGTAAATAAGTAACGTGCCTTCAATATGCAGATGATACCAACATCTATCAGCACTGCAAGCATAAGAACATTAGAGATTGCGCACAAAGTCTCGAAGACGACTTGAACTCCCTTGCAAGCTGGTCAACAGAGAACAACCTGATCTTTAACCAACTCAAAACAAAATCTATGTTATTTGCCACGCCTGCCATGTTCAAAGCACACAATCTCGGTGATCCGAACACATATAAAATTAGTCACCTTGACCGGACAATAGAACGAGAGAAGACGACGAAAATACTTGGAGTCATCTTTGATGAAAAACTTCAATGGAAAGATCATATAAATAAGCTGTTGTCTTGCGGTTATTCGACGCTGAGAATGATAAAAAAAATCAAAAGATTCACGTCATTCCACCTGAGGAAAAGTTTAGCTGAAATGTTGATCTTCACTAAACTTGACTACTGCAACATCGTATTCATGGAATCGTCCGAAGAATTGAAGAAACGGCTGCAAAAACTTCAGAATGCAGCAACAAGTTACGTCACCAACCACTATAGTAGAACTTCTAACACCGTCAACCTAAACTGGCTTCCGATCAAAGAAAGAATGAAGTTTTCAGCAGCAAAGATAGCATACAAATCTATCTACGATGAGCACTGGCCTGAACATCTGAAGAATCGGTTTCGTGAACCAAATGAACGTCTACGAAATGCAGGAAATTTTAAACTGCCGACGTCAAATATCAAGAACTCATTTCTAGACGTAACTAGCAAAGTATTCAACGATTTGCCATTGAACACACGTAATGAAATTAATTCTATAAACTTCATCAGAAAATGCAAGAGATACCTTCACGACAAAGCTCTTGCCAGAACAATTGCTGATTGACTTTTATATAAAACACAATATTGATAATTAATGTTGTGTTAATTTGTATTTTCACGTTCTTTTATATAACACACATCATGCACAATTTCATACGCTATTTCAGGAGAAGAGCCAATGTAATATATATGGAACTTGAAATATAAACAATTATTATTGTTATTATTATTATTAATTGCTAAATTAATATTTCCATCTATATATTAATAGCCGATTCTCCGTCTGTCTGTTTGTTTGTTTGTTTGTTTGTAAGTCACGCAAAATGGTAGATTGAGTTGTGAGCGAAATTATTTCTTTTTTTGTGCGCGACGTGAGTTCGAAACAAATACATTGCAACCCCAATCGAACGTGACTTTTTTTGGCTGATGAACTAATAGGAATAACGTTTTGTTTTTATCATTATTGTTAGTTTTATATTCCACGTTGACTTGGCTTTGAAAACAGTACATCAACTAAATACAAAGAAACTAACTGATTAAACATTTTGGACAAAAAGCAGCAGTGGCAGAACGTGGCAGCATGTGCGGTTTGCCACTATCTCTTGCCTGACTGTCTGAGACGGGTGAACGTTTTTTTTGAGCAATCAAAATGTTTAAAAACCGAAGGTAAAAAAAGAGTATTATATCAAAACAAATTTTTTCTTTTTTTTTTTTTTCTTTTTTTTTGCTTTTCTTTTAACAAATTAATTTCTTCTTTTAATTGTTAAGCGTTCTGATCGAACGTTTTTTATTCTATTTATTCATTTAGCACGTGCCTTTTTTCTCTCCTCCGTCGTGATGTTTTTAAGAAGAGAAACCATTTCCCCCTTACGTTTGATAGCACCCATGTTAGAGCGCGTAACTTTTTTAAAACAAAAGCTAATAAAAAGTTGAAGTTTTCTCTTTCTACGTTTTGAGTGTATTGTTACACTGATAAAAGATTGGTTTTACCAGAGGTTGTGACTTCGAATCTGCTTCTGGTTGAACACAAGTGGTACGAGCCGTTTATAAGGAAATTTTACGTTTATTGATACAGTGATACAGAGCAGGTGAACATCGCCGGCGAGCGACGCCGCCTTGGCTGCTAGTAATACTTAATAATGATCTTGAATGAATCTACTTTTCAGCTTTGCTGAAGAAAACGTTTTATTAAGTATTAGGAAATTGTGCTGGAAAGTAAAGGAAGTTTACTAATCTATTCTAGAGGTTAGAGTTTAGAAGTATTTGGAGACAGGTTGAATGAGTACAGAATGAACGATGTTGTTTACATATGGTGTGAGTTAGTATCAAAAGTCAATACATCCTTTTTGTTTGTAGTTAGAACACAGTGATGGGTAGCTGAATATATGAAGACTAAAAAGGTAGTTTATTGCTGTGTGTTATGAGTTAGCTAGCTATAAATTAGATAACGAAGAAGGTTAACAACTAATTTATCTTAGAAAAATAGATTCAGATTTGACACCTTATTGGCTTTTTTTTAACTTATTTGGTATAACTAAGGATTATCGAAATAAAAAATTTGAAACCAGGCATTTATAGTAACAAATTGTACGACGTTCCAAACTGTCAACTATTTAACTGCAAAAGTCTTACTTATTCCTCCCATTATTCCCAAAAATCAACATCACAAATCCTTTGAAATTACTTTTATTGCCTAGCTATATCATTTAGCTTTCAGTAGCAAGTTGTTCTGTTGAGCTGTCAATTTTTTAAGAAAGTTATGGGTGTTTTCATTCGAGTCACTTTTTAGCGACTTTTAGCAGGGCCCGTGTTACGTGTCCAAACAAGAAACAAGAGTCGCAAGAATGCGACTGTATATCTCCCCAATATTGCGATTTTATCAGTTATTGTTTACATTGATAACCGCAAGAAAAACTTTATCATTTCTCTAATATATACAATTGGTTTAACAGCCATCAACCTGATACTCAAATAAAAATGTTGTACTTACTAATCAGGGCAGGGTGAAATTGACTTAAAGAACTTAGTTTGATCTTACTATGGATGAAGATGTTCATGGTCAAATGATAAGGTTCCACTTACAATTCTTGCCGGGGAGTTAAAACATGACTGAGAAGTTACTATGGGTATGCGATTAATATTTCTCCTCAAACAACTGAATAATAAGCAATGCAAGCTACCTAAGACAACAAAAACCAATCTCTACTAACAAATTTTATGAGTAGCATTTCAAATTAGGAAAAAGGAGTTATTTTCAAAAAAAAAGAAGGGCTGAGAATGACAACTCAAAAAATTAA
This sequence comes from Turritopsis dohrnii, assembly GCA_027922465.2. Taxonomy (NCBI): domain Eukaryota; kingdom Metazoa; phylum Cnidaria; class Hydrozoa; order Anthoathecata; family Oceaniidae; genus Turritopsis; species Turritopsis dohrnii. The sequence continues at coordinate 104,933 of BQMF02000575.1, read as the reverse complement.
ACTCAAGTATTCAGAATAGACATCTCTGATTCAAGAAATATGTTCACACACATTATTTCTTTAGAATAAGAACTTGACCCTTTGATCCATTTGGTCTTCCCTCTCTGAAACTTCTCTCTGTTTCAATACACTTTTCAACGATTTACCTCTCGTACGTCTTACTGTCACATTGTACTTTATTCCCATTCTTAAAATCGCTTCAGAAATTCCTTTTTCATATATATAATATTGAAGCGTTTTCTTCACTTCCAAATAAAACTTTATAATACAATGGAAAGGCAATCTTACAAACTATTTAATCAAGTTTTTACCTTCTGAAATTTTCGTTATGTGCTCTTTTGAATTAACATAACTTGCTTTTCTCTACATAAAAAGGGCTTCCTTCATATGGTTGTATAAACGTATTTTCAGTTGTGCTACATTATCACGATGTGAAATAAAAGTCAGTCTTCAGCCTTGCTTTTAATAAAGATGGACTTTTACCTTTCACTTCAATGCTTTACTGTTCCAGGAATTTAAATACCAATCATCATTACACTGTTATTAATAAATGAAACATCAGTGACTTTATGTAGAACAGGGTGCTCATTCAACATTTCACAGGTTATATGGAACATATTGCCACATGAAGCCAAATACCAGAAGATTAAAGACCATTATGGATGCACATCCAAAAGCAGTGAATTAAAAGCCCAATGTTTAAAACCTCGAATCAAGAGGATCAGACTTGAGGAACAAATCTTCCTTTCCTTGTGTAAGTTCTGTTGAAGTTTGGTTAAGACTTAAACCCTGTTTAGGGGATAATTAGTTTATTGCTATAGCGAAGAAATCATGTAGAATATGCAATATACGGCTGTGAAAATCTTATCTTATCTTTGGAATACATTTGAATACGAAAAAAATTGACAGCCCCATGAGGTTTTCAGGAAAACATTCCAAAATGGTTTCACAGTAATATTAACCAAGTTTCAACGAATTTGCAATGCTAGTTTTCTTTAAATTCCATTTCCCTAAGTGCATGCAAGTACATGCCTTTTTCACCTCGTGACAACCCACATTACAGTAATACTTCTGATATGAAACTTGAACAGTGTCATCAAAGGTATCACGAACTTCATAAATCAATAAATTTAAAACGATGTTCGTTCCCATTTCCTTCTCCTTTGCGCCTGTTTTTGTAAGTAAACAAATTAACAAAAAACACCCCTCCAAGCCGCCCTTATGTATTTCGTTAAAAATTCCCGTTTAGGCAACGCATGCGCAAACTTAATTTTCGATGCTGAATGAACGTGGCTCAGTATAACCTGCTACATTTGCAGATCTGTCCAATTCGCCGAGAACTCAAGATAAATTTGTTTAAGCATTTCACTTTTTCCGCAGAAAATGCCTAAAAGAAAAGCAAAGACCTTAGGAAGACTTACACTTTCCGCCTTTAACGGTCACCGACACTGAAAATAGTTTAAAAATAGAGAAAGTTTGCATTTTTTGAAATGACACTACGGACACTGTCGAAACATTTTGCAATGCAGTATGATAATTTTTATTTTGTACTTCAACGTAAGAACATCATTTTCGATGTCGTCTCGCAATGTGTATGTGCATTTAGATAAAGTTTCTGTTCAAAGATTTTCGAATCTTCTAATACAAAATCAGTTCTTTGATTTTTCTTCACACAGTAGAATTTTAAATTTCAAACCACCCAATTAGTTTGCCCATTCTTAGCACTGTTAATAACGTAAAATATGTGGCTAATTACGTATTGTTAACTCATGAAACCGAATAAAATAATATGGTAACCAAAACAACTTTAATTTTTGTCATTGACTGTGAAAGAATGATTGAACGGCTTTTGGTGACTAAAATTTTCCCCGACCAAGTTTTTCCGCGACTTTTCAGCACCTGACCAAAAACACAGATGTTATTGCAATACAGTGGAATCTCTATAAAGCGGACACCTCTTTATCTAGGAATGGATGGATTTACAGTTAAACTCTTATGAGAAAGTCTCTATAAAGCGGACAATTATTGCCAATTATTTGGTAGGCCCAAGAAACTTGAAATTCACAGGAATCTAGAGTCCGTAGTCAGCCCAATGATTGTTTTGGTTTCAAGTATAGCAGCATTTTACTTTTAATCTTTAGAATAAAAACGATTTTCATTGCATTAAACATGTTCTTCTTTCTCTATGAAACTTGTTAACTTTACAAACCATTTTAGAGACCCATTCTCGATTTATTTTTGCTAAATATTAATTTTCATATTGAATCTCTATAAAGCGGACACTTATTTCAAGTCCCAATGGTGTCCGCTTTATAGAGATTCCACTGTATCTTGATTATTTTCTTCTTATATTTCTTCTTATAATTAGTCAGGGAAAAGTGACTAATTTCAAAAATTGGTTGGGGAAAAGTGACTAAAATTTCCTTAGGTGACTAACATTTTCCCCGACTAAAATTTTCCCCAACTAAATTTTTTACCGACATGTTTTTCCCTGATACGGTGGAACAAAAATCTAATTTCCATGTCAATACATTCACCACCTGCAGAAAGGTAAAGTTAACATTTAGTGACAGTTTTATCTCTAGCATATTAATACCGTTTTTCCTTCAAATAACGTTCAAGTAACATGCCATTTATCCCAATCTGGCATATTCTATGATGTTACCTCTAAGTTTGTAAACTTTTACTTTCTTTTTAACCCAAGCCTTATATGCTTGGGATAAATCCTTTAGATATATCATAATTTGGAGCAAGAATCTCGTAATAAAAACAACGTGCAGTATTAACAGAAAGGCAAAGTTGATGTTCCACAGAAGTTTTGTCTTTTGTATCATTTCAAGAAGCCCCTTTTATTCGTTTTACTATACAGCTTTATTGATTAAACAGGTGGCCCTTAGAAAGTTGTTTTCTCTTCCAACAAAGCTTGGTGGATTAGGAATTGCCATATCATCGGAAAGATGTAAGATCGAGTATTCCAACTCACGAAAAATTACTGAGGCGATGGTCAACAAAGTTTGTGCACATGACAGCACATATAATGCAGATACTGAGCAGCGACAAAACACCATCGCAAATGAATTGAAAAGAGAGAAAGTCGAGAGACAAAAGTCGCAACTCGAAGAAGTGAAGGCACAAATCATCTGTCCAATCAAATTGAAAACACTCGAAGCTACGCTAGAAAATGGAGCATCAAGCTGGTTGATTGCAGAAACAATAAAAGAAAATGATCGCGTTGTGTATGTGATAAACCATTTACTATTGATCACGCACCTTCATGTCCAAAAGGCGGATTTATCGCAATCCTACATAACGAAATTCAAAATTTCACTGCCGAATTATTATCTGAGTGTTACCACGACATCCACTTAGAATCAACTTTGACACCTTTAACGGGAGAAAAATTTCCCGTAAGTGCAATCAAATCTGAAGAAGCTCGTGTGGATGTAGCTGCAAGAGGAGTTTCAGTTAAAAGTCAGATGGCTTTCATTGACGTAAGGTCTCCAATCCTACTGCCATATCTTACCAGAACACCACCCTATCTGCTGCACACAGAGCCAACGAGTCACATCAGTCGATCAAGCCTCGTTCACCCCGTTGGTGTTCACTTGTTTCGGAGGCATGAGCAAAGAATGTGGCGTCCTATTCAAACGACTTGCCGAGCAAATTTCCGAAAAACGCGATGTAAGCTATGCGTGACTATAAATTGGCTCAGATTACGAATAACTTCTATCTGATTCGTTCATGTGTTTTGTGCCTGCGGGGCTCCAGATCGCCATATTTCAAGTCAAATCATAGCAGCTAAATCGTCTTCGAATTATCAATCAACGAATCGAAGTCAAAAGATTTGACTCTTTAAGATGAAACTCAATTCAAATGTGATGCAGCAACTTGGAATTTATAATTACATATCTCCCTTTTGTAAAAAAATTTTTTAAAAAAAGGAATGAAATATGGTTTTACATTTTTTTGTTATTTAAAAATATTGGCAATTGATAAGAGATTGACTGAACCTGACTTGATTTTACTGCCAGAGACTATAGCTTTAACTATAAATATGGGTCATTAACTTAAACGCATTTGCTGAGGCTGTAGGATGCAAAAGAACTCCTGCAAGTGCAAATTGTAGTTATATTCTAAACGTTGTAAGTTTTTATTTTTCGGCTTGGAATTAAAGAAAAGCAGTAGACTCAACAACCCATTACCAGCATCAGTGCAAAGTCATCTCATTTTTTCCTTGTGTTCTTAAAAAGCGCAGATGGTAGTAATCGAAAGCATACATCTCTCTAAAATGTTGTCAGTGACATTAAGAGACGCTGGCCATTTTAAAAACAGATAACTTGAAAGACTTCTTCAACTGCCAGTTTATACGAACTGGTTATATTGGTTATCTGACGGGAAATGGCTACGCTTCCAATTTCATCAAAAAGTATTTATTTTCATTAATGGATTTCTGAGACTTTTTGTTCACAAACAAAATTGACATTGGAGTGGATTTAAATGATATTTTGTAATTTAAGCTGTCTACAAACAAAGAAGCAATGCTTCTTTGTTTCCTGCAATGGCAGAAACCTAACTTCTGGTGATATGAGTAAGCGAATCCATGCACTTTTTCTGAAAGCTGGTGTATTTGAAGGAAGAGATATTCCGAAAACCTCTCCCTTAATATCATTCGGAAAAGTACCACCACTGGAACCCGTGATGCTGGTCTTGGCCATCACCGGGAAGTTGCCGACACCATGGAACACAGCCTAAAAACGGCTGAAATTAAGCATCATATCCGTGAAAGACAACATACAGCTGGTGTTGGTGCTAAGATTATTAGGGAGTATTATAAGATTCCAAATACCCCGACAAAGGAAGAAAACACCAATTTAATTCCTCTCCGAAGTACAAATGGTGTCCAGAGGAAGAGAGAAAACCATATGCATTTTTCGCATGTGAATTACAGAATGGCACGATCTGTCTGGAACGTGGACGAGATGCACAATTGTTGAAGCAACTTGTTGATAAAATCAGATTGATGATTAGATACTCGCCCAAGAAGACTTATGTATGTACTTAAGTTGTGGAGTGATTCCAAAAACTATAATGACAGTCTTTTTTAAATAATTCACGAAAACTGAATTGGTTTGATTTTTAATTATTTGTTTCATTGATTTTTTAGCTGGAAAACCAAGGGTGAGAAAGCGTCTTTTCAATGCCCAAGAAGAAAAAATAATCCAACAAAAATGCGCACATCTGATTGAGAATGGAGGCATAACTATAGATGCTCTGAATGAGACGCTAGACGGCGAAGATATATTGGTAAAATACATTCGGCACCCGATATCTCATACTTGTCGATATCTTGAATAATATTTCCGCTCCCCTGGCTGATTTTCTCTCATTATCTTGAACTTTTCCCAAAACTTTCAAAAATTCCGGACGTAAATTTCGCATTTTTGAATGATTTGATAAAATTCCATTCGAATTTTCAAAAAGTATATGAATCTAGTTTTTTTTTTGAAAGATTAATTGATTACCTTGTTTTTGCGAATCGTTCATGTCTTGACGTTTTGCGTGGATTTTTGGCCATATTCGCAAAAATAAATCCATGCAAAATTTTATGACAGTTTTTTTTTCTTTCTTTCCTTGTTCAACGTGAAACGCCTTCAAAAATCAGGTCAACATGTTGAAAAATGTTTCAGAGACAACCAACTTGATAACTTGACAACGTTCTGAAACTTAATGAATGGACACTCAACAGAGGACTGCAAAAATGTATACATTTGCCTGACTCGGAAAAGTTAATCCAGGCAAAAAAATCCCATTAAGGTATCTCTACTAAAGGCGAAAACATGAAGCTCGTTAAGCAAAGACTTAAAGTTTACTGTTGTTTATTTAGCCAGTATTTATGCTTAGTGAACATTGTCGTCTAAGCTGAGATTCGAGAAATGTGTTTTGAGGCTGGCTCGGAAGTATTTAGGATCCACACACTTTGTTAATTGACGAAGTTTGGAGGTCTCTTTCAAATTTGACGCAGGTTGACGGAGGTGGGGAGGGGATTGTGGTTGTGAGGAGGGAGGGGGGACGTGTCAATTGTGTCCAAGCGTTGTAATTGTTTTTTGTCGTAAGCCTCTTGCTTCAATTAGAATTGATAATGTAAATAAACATCATGGATAATCATAGAAACGACAACAATAACGGAAAATGGTGTCCAATTTCAAAGAAAGATCATACGAAAGAATGATTGAACGTATATATGTGTTTGATTTACGAAACATTTCTTTCATTAGTGGACGTAAAAAATAATCGAATCGACGAAAAGTTATGTGTACAAAAGACTGCAGAGATTGTGGTAAAGACGATTAAAGGTTTTATTTCGCATGTCAAAGCTTGACAAATTTGAGAATAGCAAAACCACGAAAAATACTTGAGTTTTGCGCGAGTAAGATCGAATCGCCATGAAATATTTAATCTTTATTGTTATAATGTCGTTTGGGCTGAATCTGTGCTATCGGTTTTCAAAAGACATGCCGGGGGTCGATGAAGAAGGCGAAATGCTGGATGAACTGGAAGATTTTTTCGGCCCGGTTAGTAAAATAGAAAATCCCTTTAGAGGGATCATAAGACATCAGTCACCAGTCAGATGTGTATGCAGCAATTCATTGCAGAAAATCGAACTTTCTGGCAAAGTTTTCTACTACAACGTGAAGATTTGCAATCCCAGTGGCTGCGAAAAATAACAGTAAAGATAGCGTTAACTGCAAAAGTACATGATGAAGAAAACATTTAGCATTATTCATATCGTTTGTTGTTATATCTTCTCAATTATTTTGATAAGCAAAAAAATCACATTCACCAAGACTCTCAAATCGGCTTATATACTCCTCGTATTCCAAACTCTCTCTCCAAACTTTCGCTTTGGTTGAGACGTGAAATAGCATCTCCATATAAGATTATTACATAAACTCTTCCACATAATTTACAGAATGCATTCCTCTGCATTTCTGTTCAAGTTCACGAAAAATTGTTAATACTTGTCATACGCCTTTTAACCAAAAGATGAATTTTCACAGTTCGGCAAAAGATGAAGGTCATTTCACGCATACATTATAGAAAACCATCAATGACGTTTGTCGTATGTAATATGTCGTATGTTGTATGAAACATCAAACATTGTTAACCACTGTTAATCGTTTAAAAAAAGTTAACCTTTCAAGGCTTTACATTGAACTCTCCAAGTGGTTTTTTTTCGATATTAAATACATGAAGCGAATATCGACTGTGTTTCATGCCGCAATCAAAGTCTCTCACCAAATTTATCAAACACTTGATTATCAAACTCGCGTATGATATCCTCTTCTTCTTTATTTAATCTGTCGATCATCTGTCTAACTTTGATCATTTTTCGTATTTGAAGCTCCTTTTCTAGATCCACCCTAAAGTTCTTCAATTTCTCTTCATCCTCTAGATATCGTTGTTCTTCTTTTTCACGAGCTTCTTGAAGCTTAGAGGGGAACACTTCGCGAATCTTCCGAGCAGATTCCTTAATTGCTTCCCGCCTGTGTTTGGAATGCTTCCTGTTGATGCAGTAGATACAGACAAACTTATCTTTGCAGCTATGACAGACATGGAATGCCATCGTCTCGTGTTCTTCACATACTGGATAGAACTCTTTTGATTTCCAATCAAACATTATGTGAACAAACGTCTTGTCTTCACAGTCATGTTTGTCTTTGCAATGTTCACATAATTTCTTTTGACACTTGTTGCAAAAATACACAACTCTATTTTGACAATTTTTGTCTTCGCAGGATTGTTTTCTAAGAAGAACGACAGTGAAAGTGAAAGAAAAAATTGCAAATTCTATTCTTATGATTTCTTAAAACATACTACGTCACAGAAAATTTCCCATCGCTTTCAATTACTAATACAACATTGGCTTTGTGATGAAATTTTCTGTTATTTCATACAAACAACAAAATGATGTAACGTGGATAAACAAAACTGTCTCGAACAGAAAGTCGATATGCGTTGAAACGTGCTTCGAACAGAGCAGGAATCTCACGCCGTCACAGTAACATAATACAAAACGTATGCATTAGTTAGGGAAAATGCTGAATTTTGGCGTATTTTCGACAAAGTTGTCTCCGATAAAACTGTTTTGATCACAGGTCATTTGTTGAAAACACACTTATGGCTTTTAAATGGTTTTTAAATCGGCGCCCTTCATAAATGAAATCTTTCTTCTTTTTTATGATTATACCGAAATGAATGAATCTTCTCATTCGAGGAGTCACTAATTTCCTTCCAATGTCGTACCCAGGCTTTCTTGTGCTTCCGTATACTGTACCAGATAAATCCCGGTTACCTTTCAATACAGGCCTCAGGTAAGTTGTTTGACATACTTATCTATTTCGTAAAATTAACTTTCATAGGAGTTATTTTGACGTAAAATAGCGCAATTAGGGAGATTCGTAAAATCGACGAGCCAGTTACACGAAAGAAATCAATTGCTTGTGGGAATTTTTTAAAAACTCTTCAATTAAAAAGTTACTTCAGAGATTTAAAGCCTTTTCTTGTATCGAAAGAAACATCATTACATTGCACGCTTATTTCAAGTGTTAATGTGAAGTTTCTAATGACTTTGTAGGGAAAAATTCACCGAACAACTCTACTAAGTTGTATATAAGTCCCCACAAATCTATAGAAAAATAGTTTCGTGTAGACGAAACATGATTTTTCCGAATCCCGCTAATGAACAGTTATGGAGAATTCAAATCTGTGCCTCGCTTGTCCATGAGACTTCCTTAAAAAGAACTGCCAGCAAGTTAATCTGTGGAAGACAAGTGCTGATACGAATATTTTCAGAAGATAGTATCGTCGTTGCGATCTTACTTGTTAGGGACCTTACGAAACTATGACGGCAACGTGGACGACGACGTGAGGCAAACAAAAGATTCACTTTACTCCATAGATTTGCTTTAGAATGGAACTCATTTCTACTATACTATTGGGAAATATTTTTAATTTTACTAATATCATTATTAGATTTGCACGTTCTGCACACAACGTGAAAAGTAATATTTTGAAGTCGTACTGAAAACGAAGACGTGAAAATAGCAGTACTTCGGAAAAAGTTTTCCTTGGTTCTTTAATGATTCTGTCTCTCAAAGTATAAATAAACTTCTTAGCCAAACTGTATAGTTTCTGCTACTTTGTGATTTATTGAAGATAAATATCTTGTACATCGTCGTCCACGTTGCCGTCGTACTTTCGTAAGTTCCCTATTTAAAAGACAAGACGACATGGGAACGAGGCTTTTACGAATGAAAAGAGTTTATTGCAGCCAACAGTAAACAGGACGTTTCAACCTCGTTCTTATGAAATCTTGGAAGCGAGGCTGGTTATTTACCTTGTTTCTGAATCTAACGAAGCATCCAGTAAAGCAGTGATGGGAAAATTGCTGATTAAGCAATCTGCAGTTTTATCGGCGTCCAATTCAAACTTTTCTTCGCAGCCATAAGGACAACTCATAACTGCGCTTCCATTGTCTTGAAAATGCAGGGATTCTTCGATGCATCTTTTACATAATAAATGAGAACAAGGCAAAACCTTGGGATCACATAAAGTATCAAAGCAAATACGACATTTCAATGTTTTCTTGAATTCTACTTTATCTACAGCTTCTGCCATTTCTTAGTTCTTGTTATCGTTGTAATTTTAAATCCCTATCGTGTATACCAACAACAACTTGCGTTTTTATTCTCGTGACTTTTCATGTCAAAACATTCAAAACATCAGCTGGTTTCTATTCACTACAAAGAACTCATTTTTTAGTTTATAGCATCAGAAAAACGTTTTTCAACTTTTACTTGACTAGAAGCGTATTCAGGGTCAGTAAAAAAAGTGGAGGAGTGCAACGTTATGGTATTTCTTTCAGTTTTAGATGACAGTCATGGTATTCGCACGTTACTCTGGTCTACTTTAAATGAATAAACTTCCCTTCACAAATTGTGACTGAGCTCTAGGTACACCTCTGTTGACTATCAAAATATTGTCATCTTTTTCCCCACTGGTCCGCAATTCTTTGACAATTGTTAAAGATGTTTTCAGGTTTAATTTCGAATTGCTTGTACCTCTGGACTGGGAACAATACCATTTGTTTATTTGATATTTTATTTACCACAATTTGTTTTCATAGTAGTTTCGCAGAGTTTCAGAATCTGTGAGAAGTAATGCAAAATCTTTTCATCAGCAAATAAAAACCAGGTTTTCTGAGTTTTTAAAGATAACAGTTCTGGTAAGACGCAAGAAATCGTAATTGGGAGTGGAAAAATGACCCTTGCATGACTAAACGTACCACGGCCTGTAATGATTAACAGTCAAATACAAGTAAAGGGATTGCGGAGGGAGGGCAAGATTAGATCGTTGGCTTCGATTTTATTCATAAAATCGGGATTGCACTGCAGGCGCTTCGAGCCTTGTTACAATCCTCAATTTCATTAAGTTTCATAAAATCTCCGCCCGATCTAACCTTGGTGTCCGCCCTTCTCGCATAAAGCAAAAGGTCATCTTCTCAACGACCTCTCCTCAAAGCTTCCTGTTTGAATTTTCATTAACTTACTTACAATAATATAAGTTGATTCCCCGGACCAATGCCCCTCTTCAATATCTCTTGAGTAGGGACCCCTGCACAGTTCGCTTTAGATGAAGAAGCCGCTCTTGCAGAATGACCCGAAAAAGTCTTTGTATCTATACCAGCTAAACTAAGTACGTTAACTAACCACCTGGAGACAGTACTCTTACAAACTGACTTATGAGGCTTAATAAAGCTTAATAAAGTAGTAACTGATGTGTATTGTTTCTCCATTCCTGAGACCTTTGGATATACTCGTCTAAATGTCAACAGACACATAAATTTTTATTTGAAAAAGATTGATATTTAATTGGTGAACTGATTTTCCCTTATTTGTAGTTTTAGTCACTGTTTAAAACTGAAAAGAATAAAAAGAATCATGTTTCACTAAATATCTCAGGTCTAAACTACAATCTCATGAGCTCCAGAGGCTGGTGTAATGGCTAAAAGCATTGTCAATGTCAACATTTTATCAGAAAGAGACTGCATCTGTAAAGAATCTAAGTATCTTACCACTATCTCTACATCCCAAATGAATGCATATTTTGGTTGAGGACAACGCAAATTATATACAGTCATTAATGCGGAAACTCTTGGGTGTTTTCCTACAGAAAATCCATTTATTTGATCATGGTTGGCCGATATTGCAGATCTGTAACCCGCAATGGTATTGTATAACAGGCCCTGTTGAAATGCATCTGACAAAAATTTTAATACATGATTTAAAGAACATGAAAAAGGATCCACTTGTCCCGAAGCACACCAGTGACACCACTTACGCCAGGCCGATTTGTAATGCAATGTTTTATCATCTCTTCTTGCTGCAATCATGAGAGTGGTAGCTTGTTTTAATATTCCCTCTTCTTCCAATCTACTTCTGAAACTAGTCAGGCCACCAGTTGCAAGCTGCGATTTAACATTAGAGTGTGATACTTCATTTCCTGACTGACTAAGAGATCCTTCGACCACGGAAAAAGAATTGGATCCCCTATGCACATTGAAAGAACTAAAGTGTACCAAGCTTGTGCTTGCCAGGCTGTTGTTGCTTAATCCAACTGCACTTTTTTCAACACCATCCTTATTAGACAAGAAGGGAAACGCGTACCCTTGCCCCTGTGTCCACTCTATTAGAAAAGCATTCCTTCCGTTGCTGAATGGATCTTCCTTCCATGACATGTAAGCTGGTACTTAGTAGGACACTCCTGAAGCAATAAAAAAAAATCAATGTCCAGCACCCACTTTATTTTGCATATTTGCCTGAACACATCTGGTCGGTGCTTTCACTTGCTGGAATCCCTCACCGCACGAGACTCCCTGTCTGCTGCTATATTCAATTTCCCTGGAAGATATTCTGCAGTAATCATAATCTGATCGCAAAACAAATACTCCTAAATTTCCTTGCTCAAGGAAGACAGAACATCGTTCCATGTTGCGCCCATTTCTAACAGATAAGATAAAGCCACTATACTGTCCATCTGAATATGTACATACTTCAGATGCGGAAACCTCTGAGTATAGGTCGTGATTTCAAATTTTGCTGCTTTCAACTCCAAAATATTTATGTGGTTTTGTCTTTCCTGGTGAGACTAACAACCCCCCGTGGACATCCCCAGACATGCTGCTTCCCACCCCTGAGTCGAAGCATCGGATGATATTACCAATTGAGATGGGTGCTGCAAAAGACCTTTTCCGTTGCACAACTGTAGGTTCTAAATCCACCAATTTAACTCCTCTGGTACCTCTGGTGATATCTTCACCAAGAGCTTCGAACCCTTTTGGCTGATGAGACAACTCTAAAATCTGTTGCTTGATACTGCAAAGGGGCTGATAGATGTGGCTACAAGACGACCCATCATTTGTGAAATTTCCCTGATGGCTACATATTCCTTTGAGAGCATCTGCGGACACTGGGATATGATCTTTTCCGCTTTTCCCCCTGGAAGGCTGAGAGTCATATTCACCGGATCTATTTCCATCCCAAGAAATTCCAACTTTTCGTCTTGGCATTTATAATGAACCCTAGGTGTTGCAGTAAAAACACTAGAGTATCCCTCGCCATCAACACTTGCTTTCTGCTTGAAGCCATATATAAAATGTCATCTAGGAAAATTATCAGTCTTATATTCAGTCTTCGCAAAATCGCAATGGGGATCTTTAACAAATTTTTGAAACTTTTTGGCGCCAGCCCAAGACCACAACAAAGACAAAGAAACTGATATATCTGTTTTCTCCACTGAAACCGAACGTATTTGCTGGAAGTTTTGTTCAAAGGTACTGAAAAATAGGCATCCTTCAAATCTATTTTGCACATCAGATCCCCTGGTTTCAAAATTTCTTTCAAGAAGGCTAAACTTTACATCTTGAAATGTTCGTAAGGAATATATTTGTTCAACGGTTTCACATTCAAAACTGGCCGAAATAACCCTTCCTCCTTCTCGTCTATCAAGAATATTGAACTTGGGAATTGACCCTGACAAGCTTCTACAACTTGAATAGCTCCTTTCTCTATCATTTCTAAGATTTCTGAGTCCACAAGTTTCATATTCTCCTGTTTGGACACTAACTGTGTGGAGGGAACTGCTTTTGAACTAGGGTTGCAAGGAAAAGAATATGGTACCCTTTCACAGCCTGAATTACCCATAGATCCTGAGTTAGAACCTCCCAATTTTTACAAATTCCCTTAATCTTCCAGCATCTGAGACATTCACATTCGATATCGATACTGGAAAAAGATCCCTTACTGCTGAGTGGACATGTGGAAATTCCTCTACAGACAACATTTCTACAGGACCTTGAAGTAAGAGACAAGTACTTCTTACCCCTTTGATTGACCAGTCTGCCAAGTCCACTGGAACCCTGCCCCTTACCACCTCTATAGGATGAGGAGAGTAACGGGCCTTGACGAAAGGGCTGCTTTTTGGGATGTGTTGACCCAGAACTACTTTCTCCCATCTTTTTCAAACCAGTGAATAAATTTTTGGTCTTTAGTTCTGCAGTGGAGTCCTTGTGTAACTCATTCTTAAACTGTTCACCAAATAACAAGTCATTGTCCATAGCATCCCAATCTTTTGCTTTTTCCTTCAACATCTCCTTCACCTTTGCGGAGCTATCAAACAGAGTGCTCAATATATTTAAGCGTCTATGATAATTTAATGTATTCATTGCTTGTGCTACTAAAAGCACGAGTTTTTCAAACACCACTGTCATCTCCTCTAAGGGATATTCATCAACATTAGAATACGGGGAACGTTCTTCATCCAGACGAGTCCATAATTGAGTTAATGAGCCAAAAATGTTTCTCACTTTTTCTGCCACACTCGTAAAAACTTTGTCCTGGTGGACAATTTGCCACTTTCATTGAGCACTTTTTTAATATAACCATCCAATTCCTGCATTGGTTTGATATTTTTAAGAACTTGAAGATCAGCAAGCACTTTTTACCTCACATCTTTATCTAGGACCTGAGTAGTTAAATAGTTAAGAAGAGAAAGACGAATTGGTCATCATTTTCAAATGCCGTATATTTCATATCAAATACATAACGAACAAATGATTCGGTCATCTTTTGAATCCGAACGAATCTAAAATAAATGAAAGTGACAGATAACTTTGTCTTTTTTTGGCGTGAGTGGGTGTATCCATTGCCATCTGGACTTCCTCTCAGGAGCATCCCATTAGCAACATATGGTCCAGGTAAATTATCACTCTGGTATTCATTCTTCTCAATAATGAGATTGGGATTTTTAGTAATTTCGTGAAAATCCTTGGGGCAGGACCCAACCCTAAAGAAAGGCATAGAAATTTGTATAAATTCCCTGACCATAGGAATCTCACCAATTTTTGAGATCTCTTGCTGAGGTCTAGCTCGCAAAAATAATTTCCCTTCTGCAACATGTATTTCAGAGAATGGAAGGTTTTTCCATTTTGAAGTGTTTGTAAGGAACAAATCTTTTTAATGCTTTTAAATTTATTATAGTTCGTTGTCCCCTATCCTTCTTTGGAACTACAATCCCGGACAAAATATTGTGGCAATAAGCATGAAATTCACGTCATGAGGCCCCCGTTCCCCCACCATCAATGTTATCAATGTTTGTTGGAACCTCTGGCTGGACACAACTCAAAACATTGATGCTGGGGGAGGGGGTATTTGAATTCTTCATGAAAAACATCAGTTTTGCCACAATTTTTGTCCGGGATTGTAGAAACAGATTGCATAAGAACTCCCCCTTTTGAATGATTTATTTGGGAAATAGCACCTTTTTCCAATAGTGCCTCCACTTCCTTCTCTATTAACAAAGGCTTTCCTGATTTAAATGGGTATTAGGCTTTCAGATCGTTTTGGGTTGGTTGTTTTAATAGTGAAATTTCGTATGCTTCTATTACTGACAAAATGTTAGGAACTTTTGCCATGATTTTCCAAGTTAGAAGAACGTGTTTCAGTCCTCCTGTTAATGGCACCTGGGATATCACATGTTCTGAAAAAAACTTTTTTACCACTGGATGAACATGAGGCAGGTCCTCTATGCTCATTATCTGTGGAAGTGGAGTGGTTGTGGGAAAAGGTGAATTTTCTTGTCCAGACATAATTACGTTTTCCTTGTTGCACTTGCTGTAGTTGTTTGAGAAAATCTGCCCTCCACCTCTCCTTGAGAAGCGAGCTGGTGGAGGGCCCTGTCGAAAGGGCATCTGTAAAAGAAATATAAATTTCTTTTGTTTTTCTTTTATATCACTTTACCATGCTTTGTTATTGTATCTACCATTTTTTATTTAACTAGTTCCCAGACTCTTTTATGTATATATCGGCGAGCACGTGTCTGTTCGCTTTCTTCTTTCTTGGACTGGGACAAGATAACATGCTATGTGACGTTCGTGTAAATCTTCGTGTCCACGTTGTTTTCCTCCTGTCCCTTTTTCAAGTTTGAGAATATTTAAAGCATCCTTGATTGTGGTCCACGGCTACCACTTGAAGAGTTGACCTTTGATGCCATTGGTGACTGATTATTTGATTTTTAAAATGAATGTCCAACAATCCTTTCAGGGATTCCTTCTTTGCCTTCATGGCTTCTATAAAATGATCCCTAAATAGTTTCCCAAATAGGTTTGTGTCCTTTTCTTTGAGAATAGAGGACTTCTTTTTCCATGTAGAAGATACCTGTGAACTGTTATTAAAACAAGATAGTGCATTCTTCCGTCGCTCGTAGGTTAAAAAATTACTTGTTTGTACAACCAACAAAATTATTTGTACAATGAGTTGTAATCACACCTCCACTGTCGGAATATCGTCTTGATCTCCGGTATCTTTGACTTTATCAAAAGCCACCCATACTCTTGATAAGGGACCCATAACATCAAGCAGCTTCTATTGGATCCTTTCCAACACAGACTCCGTGTTCAGTTCCTGTGTTTTCTTTTTCTTTCGCAGAATATCTTCCAGGAAATCATCTAATTTCCGGACTTGATTTATATTGGAAGGGCAAGGGTGAGGAACTGTAACAGCTTCCTTCACCTTCCTATCTGGAATGAACTTATCAAACAGATCATTAAGTCGACATTCCTTCCGACAATGCCCACTTAAAATTTTCTTCCTCTAATGCCATCTTGAAACATTTAGAATTTTGTTTCTCGTTGGGTTCATCTTGATCCTCCATAACAGATAAGGTTTGTTTTCTTGTGGAAGTTTCGTTGGTTGTACTTTCCCCGATTCGACCCCTTCTGTCAATATTAAACTCTCCTCTTCGAAGTTTGCCATAATAACAATATGATAAACGTGCGATACAAACGGATTAAAATTCTTGAAATATTATCAAATCGATTTTCGTTTTCTTTCTCATGCACAGACGAGATTGAAAAGATGTACCGAGTTCGTGCTCCTGCTTCACGGAGTCGAACGCAACCGATCGGGTTGCAAGGTAGCAGTATTAGATCGACTGAGATTGTGATAAAACCATTATTTGACACGAAGTTATTTCAGTGTCATCTTAACAATAACAGCATTTCTTTTATAGATAGAAGGATATTTACCAGGCTACGTATGTATATCAATAGATGTTCTTCAGCTCTCATCCAAGCTACGATGACATCAGCAGTAAGCATGTTAACCTCTCCCGTCCCTTTTGTATTCAGTGGAAGTCCCGTGTATTCAGTGGAAGGCCCGTGTATTGTGTCGCTTCGATTTATTAAAAACACGATGGTTAATATTTATTGTTACTCTATTGTTCTTGGCCATCTCAAACAGACCTATAGAAAAGCGCTATGAGACAATAATGAAAACCACATGATGTTTTAAAGTGTGGATAAAATTTATTCACAAATGAACTGTTCTGAACCGAAATGAGAGATACCGTTCTGTGGAGGGACTTTATATATTTTGCTTGTTTCATTTATTTAAAGTCGATTGCAAATATACAGTAAAAGCATTAAAGTACAATCAATTATTGTAAAGTACAATGCATTAAAACAAAAGAAACAAAAAAAAAACTTTAGCATATTAAGCTAATTTAAATCGACTAATTTTGTTGAGATAATTAAAAACTATTAGAGAACTAAAATATATAAAAAATAAGTCAATGTAATAATCAGAAAGTATATCCGATATTTTGTATATACTTGGCATACAGGCAACATTTACAATGGAGGCTCTGTAATGACTTAAGCATTGCTCGGAACGATTCAATTGTCTGTGCAGACTTTACCTTAAGTGCAAGCAAATCCCAACGGTGAGCACCGATGTGAGATATGTTATTTGGACCAAACTTTGTATTGAACTCCCGCCTGCGCACTAGTGACTTGTCACTGCAGAGACCGTAAGGGTTTGACTCACGAAAGAAAAACCTTCCTTCATGTATGATGGATTTAGATTTCTCTCCGTCTTAAATACATCTACCAAGATTAGTTCACCAAACAAGCGATGTGCGGATGGTGGTTTATGAGACGGAGAGACATCTGAACTGATGTTTGTGGCACTTTTAAGTAACCTATCCACTCTTGATAGTAGAAAAAGGCCAAACTAGTAGACAATATTGAAACTCACATAAAATGAATGAGTTTACTAATAGAATGCGTTTGTCGCAAGACATAAATAGTGTTATGCGCTTGAGGGCATCAGGGGCGGATCTAGGATTTTTTTCTACCAGGTCCGAATGTTCAAAATAAAATAGTGAATGCCTAAACATCGCCCCCCACCATGGTTGGGGGGCAAAGAAAATTTTCGAGTCTGAATCGTCTAAAAACGCCATTTCGTGCTATTTCGAGGGTAAAAAAACGAAGTGGAAACTTCAATTTCTTTTGAATAAAAACAAACTACAAATCGTAATAACTTGAATATAGATGGTTCGATCTTGTCTTATTTTCATTTCCATATTTTCCTCTTTATTCAAATGAAGAAAGCAGAACATTACTCCACCACCAAACCTATAAAAGGAAGTATTTTCGTAGAAATAATGAACAATGACATGGAAAACAGCACTGTTTCTGCCAATATCAGGCGTCATCAGCACAACTAGGTTAATGCATTAGTGTAATAACCAGTTGTGGACAGCACAATATTTAGATTGATATAATATTAACACAACATTGACATTACACATAGCCACACTTAACAAATAAACAAGTCATGTCATCAGAGATGCTAATCATATTTGGCCTCTCACGTTTAAATGTCAGTTTTCAATATTTTCTTCTCAATATTTTCACATAAAATGAAAAGGAAAATCATGATCAATTCATACAGATGAACTCCAAAATGGGGTACACTGTTAGACATTGTAAATGTTATTCTCATTCTTCTATTATCAAGTACAATTTGTTTCAATGTACAGTTTATGAATACACCATAACTAGTCTTTTATAGCCAGAATTAAGTTGATAGTTTGTAATAAGAATTAAAAAAAGTAAAATATCCAAGGAACCTTGCAAAGACTTTATGATGTGTAAATATGAGATCAATTTATAATGATGCATATTCAATATGTATCTTAAGGCTAGAGTAATGGTAAAATGGTGAATCGATCTTCTAAACTTATATAGCATTAAGGTTAGTAACTCAAATAAAGTCTATTCACTATAACTGCTTTCACAGATACTTCCATTGGATGCTTACTTATTTACCTGAGTTACTCTTAACAAAAATTCATGAAACATTGTTTTTCATATTTTGAAAATTTGGTGTGACGGACTGGACACTGTGTGTAATGCATAGTGTGATGAATTAGGAAGTAACTCCAAGCACAATAAAATTCTCACATCATCAAATAAGTTGTCACCAACAAGAGCATCTGAAAAGTCAATTTACATCCTGTTGTATCTGAACTGAAATAATAAACAACCAGCCATCTTTAATTTTAGAAATGAAAAAAAACCACAAATTCCTTATTAAAACAGATTAAAAATCAAATATATCATACACAATATCAAATTATTCTATTCAATTGGTAAAAATTTCGATGTACATTGTACATCAAAAAAGAACCTTCTTGTTTAAACTGGCAAAGTTCGCCAGATTTCCACAATCCTACATAATCAAAACATTGTGACTGACAACTTTGTTATCAAATCTTCGTAAATCGCTAATATATAACAATCATTGCTATCAAACACAGCTTTCACCTTTTCAAACCTACTTCGATTAGGAATTTACTGCACGAGGGCGATAAGCTTGACCTATTTGCAAAAACTATAGTCTGGAAGACAAAGCACCAATCGGTCCAAAATCACACGGTCAAAAGTCACTTATCCAAAACTACAAGTGAAATTTTAACCGAGGCTTGATAGGTCAATTGTTTAGCAATCTATTGTTCTCAAGATTTTAAACCAATGGAATGCGTTAAAATGCATTGGCTTCGAAAACTCAAAGTGGGCAACATGGTCCTTAGCCTACTCGCTTATATACGATTTCCAAAGTTTAATTCAGCCGGAAAAATCGTTTATTGATCTTAGACTATCGAAAAATGAGTGATCAAAAATTATGGACTGTGTTTCATGACGTACCACTTCTCAAGGCTAATTCCCGTGAAGATTTGATCGGCACGGCGCGTTCACAACAGCTAAGAACTAAATTGCGCTCGTTTATAAAATTTTTGATTTGATTTTACCAGGTCTGTCGACCAATCTGACCACCCTTGGATCCGCCCCTGGGCATTCAGTTTGGCAAAACATCTTTTACATAGATTATTTGCATGCGTTTTAAATGACAAAGTTTTGTCAAAAGTAATGCCCAACAGTTTAACAGTGTTAGATTCACACAGGACATTTCCGTTAATATTAAATCTCTATTATCTCTGTTTCCTAAGACAAAAAACTGACATTTACTAGAATTCACCTGCAGACCGTTTAACGTGAACCACTTGGCAGTTGCACCGACTGTCTCTTTTCCAGTAGATTTATTAGGGATTTAGTGCAACTGTCAATGGCAAAGATAGTATTGTCATCAGCATCATTGCAAGTTTCAACATCAAAAGTTTCAAATTCGTAAAATATATCATTGATATGAATATTAAATAACAGTGGGCCTAAGATTGACCCTTGAGGTATTCCTGCTTTGAAATTTACCCAACAGCTGAAAGAATCAGAGACTGCCACCCGTTGTAATCTGCCGGTAAGATAACTATAGATCAGACGAATTGCGTTAAGGGAAAAGCCATAAGCATTCAGTTTTGCAATCAGTAACTCGTGATTAATACAGTCCAATGCTTTTGATAAATCCATCAGTATAGCCCCTACAGTTTGTCCACTATCTAATCGTTTACTCCAAGAAGTGTGTGTTGGGTGTTATAACCCTTGCGAAAACCTGACATTAGGCTAGAGAGCTTTCATTTCATAAAAAAATCAATTCCATCGTACAAAATTTTCGCAAATATTTTCGAAATATTAGGCAATTTACTAATTGGACGATAATTCACTTTTTCGAATTTCGAACCTTTTTTATGTACAGGTGTTACGTCACCCTTCCTTAAATCATATGGAAAAACGCAGTTGTCGATTGAGGAAATATAGATTTTCGTTAGCGTTTATAGCTTGGTCGGAATTTCATCGTGTGGACCAGCCTTTTCCTCGTTTAACTTTGATATTAACGTTTTCATCTTCATAGCACCAGTATGATCATACTGCAAACGACATGTTGCGCAAATTTTATTCGCAATTTTCTTTACACTGGGATGATTTTCAAACTTTCTCAGGATAGCTGTTATTTCATCTTGATCTACCACTTCTGGAGTGTTATTTTGAGGTATGTTGCGAATATCAAGACTGTTGGTGACATTAACAAAATAATCGTTCAACGTTTCTGCCACATCATGCAGGTCACTGATAATTCTGTTGTTCTCTACTAAGGTTGATATTTTACTTTTGATACTCTTATCACTGAATATTGGCCTGACTGTTTTCCAAAAGTTTTTGTTCTCAGTGATGTTTCTGATATCCAAATTTGCATAGTAGTCACGCTTTGTTTTTTTAATAAGCTTGACACATTTGTTTCTTTGAAGTCGATATTCAGGTTTCCATTGTTGGATTCGTGTTATATTGATTTATTCTTCTACTGCTCAACATTATTTATTTTCTCAATCTCTTCGACATGAATGGAGCATCGTTTCCACGAATGACTTTGGGTTTTTTTTTGGTTTCATGTTTGTTCACAACTTCCATGAAGGCTTCATCAAAATTTTTATAATCCAGTGCAGCACCATGAGATTCAATTTTGTTTTGCAAATCGCTTCTGAAGTGTATACTATCGAACCATTTATAATTCCAGTAATGGATTTGCGAGGTTCATTCTTTGGAGGGCGCTTTTTCAGAAATGTTACCGTAATTATGAAGACTATGAAAGGCTCAAAACTTCTTCAACTGTTCATCAGATGGTTGAAGATTCAAGTCTCACAATAGAACTACATGTTCGTATTTTAATTTCGTGATAGCGCCACTAATGGAAGTCAGAAAATGAGTCGCTGATTGAGTGGGTGCACGCGACTTTAAAATATCATACAAATAGATTTAAATATTCTTTTTTAAATGAACTTGACCAATCGTATCAAAATGATTGTTTTATGTGACGTAGCTTTGAATGTTCGTGGCCAGCGGATTTCACAACCTAGCTAAGTGTTCGACGACTGAAATTGTGTGTATGGACCCAATCAACTGAATTTTTATCCCAACATACGGTTAGCTCATCCCAACATCGATTAGCTCATCCCAACATTAATATCTTTTCAAGCCCTCCTTCTAGATTTTACTACAACACCAAAAAATATTGTGGCAAAATAATTTTTTTCTCTGACGTCTAGCCGGTGATATAAGATAAGATAACCTGAACTATATAAACACGAGATAGACCACACTTCTGCCTCGTTTTGATGCTAAGCATTGTTAGACACTAAAACCTGGTTCAGATTAAAATTTAGTGTAATTGTCGTAAGCGATTGGCGATTACGACGATTAATTTTTTTTTTAATCTTTGTATTCGTCAGATCTGAACCAGGCTTAATTAATTGTTTCTTAAGCCTGGTTCAGACCTGACGATTACGACGATGAACAAAAATTAATCGTCGTCATCGCGAATCGCCAGGTCTGAATACTCTCAAGTACCGAAATGCTTCGAATAATTTTTTGAAGTTTTTGGGGAGCGTTTATTCGAGGGAGGCGTTCTTTAAATTTTAGAAAAATGGACAGAAAAGAATGCTCTAAAATTCTATGAAAATTATGCAACTAAATGATCAATCAAAAAGGAAGCATCTTTTTGAGCTGTAGTTGTCTTTCTTCTAAGTGTAAAACCATGTCTTTTCATAATAGTCCATGAGCTGAGGGCCAAAAAAACTTTATTTTGGCTCCTGTTATAAATTTGAATGTGTTAACCAAGGAAGGAGACGGTTGTTTATACAATTTCTACAAGGTTCCTTTATAAATATAACTAAGTTGATCTACATCATGTATATACGCTGGCTCATTCACGTTGGAAGGGGGCCTCGTGGTCAGATGGTAGCCATTTATATTTCGTTGTGTATTTTACAGAACACAGAACGCACGCCTCAGTTCAATATTTACACTCCTGCACAAGAAGTGCACAGTTAATTTTCTTTCTTAGACTGTTCTTTCTCAGACTGTAAGATTTGAATGGAACTGCACGTGGATTTAATTTTGAACGACCAAGACGAGATACTTTTTCGTCGACATCAGGCACATCAACAATAGAGCGGTCATTGACACAAGACGTGGAGCCAGGACGATCACCGATGCAAGATGTGCAACCTTTATGATCACCGTCGCAAGACGTGGAATCAGGACGATCACCGACGCAAGACGTGGAACCAGTACGATCACCGACGCAAGACGTGGAACCAGTACGATCACCGACGCAAGACGTGGAACCAGGAACACGGCGAGAAAAGCAAGTTATCCGAAGTATCCGTTATTCGTATCCTAAGTTATCCTAAGTATAAGTTATTCGAGTTTTCCGTTATTCGGGAAACTTACGTATATATAATGTCCGCAGTTATCCGAAGTATCCGTTGCTTGGGCGAATTTTCGGGTAACTCTAGTATCCTAAGTTAACCTGAGTGTGTGTTATTTGAGTTTTCCGTTATTCGGGAAAACCGACGTATATGATAATGTCCGCAGTTATCCGAAGTGTAAGTTATCCGAGTATTTCATGTGTCGCGAAACCTTTCGAAAAGAGACTTATTATTATTAACTTTGAGTTCGTGTAACTTTTATTCTTCGCAAAACTTGGCATGGCATGTAAGCGTTGTAGCGGAAGAGAACAATAGACCTTTCCCGAATTTATTTTTAATCACACTCCGCCTTGTTTTCGCAACAGTTAATATGGCAACATGTCTGGAGACTCATTTAAGTAATGCTTAATGATGAGTGTAATAATTGTGATAATGTATGACTGAGCACTGGACATTTGGTTGTCATAGTATAACATATTAAACACGAGGAGGATGTTTAAAAAAATTTTCGGGAAAGTTCTATTTTGTGATTCATAAAACGTACCTAAAGATAGTGCGCGGATAAGTTTAAAAAGCGGCTTCATCAAACAACATTTGCAAGACTTTGGAAATTTGTATTCTGAATTAATGGATTGGTTTTGTTACATTTTATAAGCAAGTTATCAGAGAAGTAGAATTTCCATGATAATAGTGATCATAAAAGTTTATAGCCCTCAATACATTACATCTTTTTATTATGCAAAGAAACGTCATCATTATAATGATGTCGAAAGTGACATAATTTATGAAAAGGGTCTATTATAAAATGTTACCCAGTAATGACGTGGATAGTAACCGGTGAGTAAAATGCAAGAATAATGCCACAGGTGATTGATCAATATATAATTCCATAAGTATTATAATAACTGACAATGAGCAATATATGTAACACAAAAAAATCGATAATAGAATGAAATCAAACTCGAAACCTGAGCAAGGTAGCAACTTCAAGCATAGGAATAATATCAAAAATGTTCGACTTTAGCAAATTGATGAAAGAAAAATCTGTTTAAATTTAGACACTTTCATTCAATTGAAGTGATCGTGTGAATATTTGAAGAAAAACAATTTAGAGATACCACACAGAAACAGAAATTAGTGGGCATTTAATGTTGAGAGCATTAGAGTATTAGTCTCAGTTCACATCAGGATATAAATTTCTTAAAGATTAAGAGGTTCCCTTTTCTTCATTAACTTTAAATGCCCTTGTAAAGTAAGTAATGATGTTAGTGAATAGTACCACAAATACTATGTATATTTCTTACAAAGCTAAAATAAAATTGACAATGTCTGATTGAGTATATTGTCTTTTATATATTGGGTCATTCTTTTTGAATTTAGTCTTTCTTTTGATACAAATACATTTGCCCTTAATATCCGACAACTTGACAAATTTGTTGAAGTTCGAGCATTCGTAGCTGGTGTTCCATATCTTCAATGGGCATTTACCTCCATACTCATTCATATATGGGTGGTGTTTCAACCAGCGACATTCAGCGACATACTCGAAATATTTCGTACCATTTCTCAACAGTTCAATTTTAAATAACTTAAGAATTTCAGCAGGTCGAAAAACCATAATAGTTGGGTCGAGTTTACTTGAAACAGGTGCGATGACAAATCTGTCTGGTGATCGTCCACATGTATGTGAAACTGAAGCATATTTTTCTCCATTGTAGGTAACAAGGTTGAATATTGCTGCAAACTTTGAAATCTTCACTGAATTTTTGAATGTTAGCAATAGAGCAGTGTACAGGGGCGGACGCAGGGTACGGCTCATACGGCTCAAGCCGTAGCAAAATTTAGTCAAGAGAATGATTACTAAAAATGATCTACTGCCGTGCTTCTTTGTCTTTTTGTCTATTCTTGACGCGGTGTCGTAATCACGCGATAACGGCGTCGTTTAAAAATCAATCAAATAGGTTTTTTATGCATTAGCGCATTATTTGTTGGCGCCCCATTTGACTCGCAAATTTTAGGTAAGCTATAACTGCAAACCCCACTGCTGTATTGTTCTTCTTTACGGCTCAAAAATCGGCTCCTTTTGATCAATGATGATAGGGGTTATAACTAACAGTTTTGAGCCGTATTGCAGCTCTTCGATACGGCTCAAAGTTACTGCTCAAGTCCCTATTTTACGGTAGTTGGACACCTATACCCCTAATCCCAGCTTCATAGTACTTCTTTCGGTTTTCCGTTTGTTTTGAAAGTGCGGCTGTCGCGCCAAAAGTACGCAAAACGATAATACGTATCAGAACAAATCCTTAGGCTTTAAATCTTTCGGTTGTCGGTAGAGTAAGCAAATACGGCTCAAAACTCACACACGTGCATCGTTATGGAAGCCGATAGTCACATATTTTTGATATACTAAGAATATCAAATGATATACTTGGTATATCACTTGATATACTAAGTATATCACTTCACACCTTTTGATATTCCTAGTATATCATTTTTTGTGGTTTTTGTATTTCAATGAGCGCATGAATCTGGTAGGTAAAGCCTTGAAAAAGTACTTTACAGCTGAGAAATACAGAATAGTGTGGTAGGAGACATTAACAGTCATTTCTTTAAAGTAAGTTTATGTTTTTCTTTATATTTTACTTTGTAAACGTAAGTGTTAGTTTGTTTTTTTAATTATTATACATTAAATTAAAATTCATTTAATGACCGAAACAACAACAACAAAAAAGGTTCTGAAAGTATATGTGAATGCGGATTCAATATTTGTTTTTTTATTTTCATTCAGATGCAAGGCTTTTTATATTTGTAACTTTGACGAAAAACAAAATTTTATAAATTTTGAAGAATTTCTATGTGGCGCTTCTTTTTATTTATTATTTGTTTGCCTTGCTAAACTCCTGGCTGGGATTTTACTCAGGGTCGTTGGACTTGCTTACTACACAAACTTATTATGTTTTTTAAACATGGTACCTTTTGGCGGTGATCAAAAACTACAGTGTTTGCATGTATACATTAACTTTATTTTGTGATATTTAATTTCATTAGATATATAATGCAATTATTTTGAGATTTTTCACTGATGACGAGCATTTGTATAGCTATGTGTTGTTAGCTTTATTTGGAAACAATTCAGCAGTGAGTTTATGAGGGTTAATGAGGAACAAGCAATGCAAATTTGTGAGGAACAAAATTGGTGTTCTGTCTTGTGTTTGTTGGGACTTCCACCAGTCAAACATAAGTCATGCACCCATTATGCACCCACTTTGTGGATAAAATTGAAACCAAATGCTATTAGTGTGGCCTGTTAGTGTAAGCTGGATGAATCTTGTCTCACAATCCATATTTTGTTTTGTTTTGAGGGGACATCAATCTCAAGCACTTTTTGCATAATTACTATGTTCTGTTGGTTCCTGGGTTTCTTTATAAAAGAAAAGGAACCGCAGGAACATCTAAGATTCAAAGAAAACCTTCAGCTTAGAAGGAATAGTTGCCCAAGATTGAACAAATTTTTTCAACATGCCAATTGAGTTTATCTTCTTCTACAGACAAAGCTAAGAAAAGCCATGAAGAATTAGCATTATTGTATGATGATGTTACAACCCACATTGACACGTCCTCTGCAGGTTCTCCCCAGGATATAAAATCATTTATTGACAATGTTTTTAAGCTCGAAAAGACAAAACAGATGGATGGGTATTTCAGTTGAAATGGCTAGATGCTTATTCTGTTGGTTTTGAAATTCCCCAACTACTCTTTGGTGGGAAATCGGCTTTAGTCAAAGAAATGTTTTCGTGTGTTGACAAGGTCGTTATGTTCTGGTAGTTTTATTCCATGCATGTCATGATTGGTAATTGAATGAAACAAATGGTAGAATTCAATGGATATAAGTTTGCATCAAATTGTATAGATATGATTTGGAATTATCTAGAAAAAGAATACTATATACTTCAATTTCCAAGTGATCTGAATCAGTATTGTGGGAATTTGATATCTGACCAGATTTTAGAAGAAATAAAGAGAAACAAATGTTTTCCTATACTTGATGATAAAGCCTGTTATGATTCTACTAAGAAGCCTTTGTCTTAAGAGAGGATTTTGTTTTGTGGAGTGTGGTCGATTGTCTACTGAAAACATACAAGTAGAATAGGAAGAATTATTTTATGTGACAGTTCTGTTTTGGTATGTCTTGACTATATTCACTGTATATATATATTCTATGAGAACATACTATTTTATTTATGGATTTAAAAAATAAATAAATGGTGGGAGACTTCATACTAATTCTAGTTCACCATATATAAGATATTTTAATTTTGAATTTGTTCACCTTTTGTCTTTTTAGCAAAAACATCAACAGATTGACCTAGATTTAATGAAGCGCTAGAGGTGTATGTGGAAAGGTGTCAAAGGATGTCAAGAAGAGTTAGAAGTCAAGGAGGAGTGCAGGACAAAAATCAACATAGAGGGCGGAAAATTATAATGCACCATGAATTTATAGGAAAACTGCATTCTTAGTGAGATTAGTTTTGACAAAAACCATAAATTGGTTCCAATTTTCGTTATTTTTTTAAATTATACTGTTTTTTAGCCTCTTAGTTCAATTTTGTACCCCGTTTTGCTTGGGTGAAATAAATTTGCTTTTGAAAATGAGAATGCTTCGTGCAACGAAAGGAATGTGTAATCGTACAGTGTGTTTGGTATTTTAGACGTTTAATATAATGATGCAGTTAATATAATGCTGTAATTATTTTGTTGTATATGCTGTGTTAATCTCAAAAAATACTATTGTATTCAGCTTCTATTCTTCTATCCACCGTTGGTTTAAATGTTTAATGTAGGCTCATTTTGGTGTTGGCGGTTCAAAGTAGCTAACTGGAAATGAACGTTGATCTCCTAACCGCCCCCCTTTTTCGGGATGCATTTGTCCGTAAATCGGGTTATTCCGCGAAAAATCGGGGAATCGGAATTCTTATTGGAATTCACAAAGTTGAGCCGTACCTATAAAATAATGCTGCGTCCGCCCCTGGTGTAGTCTTCACTTGAAAATACATATGATGAAGATACCATCCTGTCCTGTGACTTTTTAGGTTGATTTTCTTTTAAGAAGTTATCATAAAAACTGTGATCTAAACACTTTACAACCTGGTGAAACACTACCTTTTTCATATATGTGAGGGTAATATCGTGGTTGTTTGTGTGGTAGTTGCCTAATGTTCCATTGAATCTTTCAAATGAGAAACACCAAAATGAATAAACAGGTCCGAAATTTTCCAAGCATTCTTTTAAATGTAGGTGTAAATGCATGTTTGGTGTACAATTTACGTTTCCATACAAAGCTTCAAATCCCTTGCAGAATGTAATCAAGAGGTTATGTGCTTGATTGATCTCATCTTTAGAAATGCTTCTTTTACAAAGTAATTTGCAAGCATTGACATAGGTTGCCAAATTTTCAAATTTTTCTCTACCAAGTAACTCTTTACAGCAATAAAGGGAATATATTAATATAAATGTTTTGCATTCTTCAGCTTTCAGTCTTTTGAAATATTTTGACATTTTCCGAGAAAGTTTACCATGGCCATGAGGGACTTTCACGTGCGACTGAAGTCTGTTGATGGTCAGCAACATTTTTTCTGTGATGGTTCCAGTTTTTAACCAAACCTTGATGAGCAATTTTCCAGTACCTAAAATCCAAAATAAGTAAAGAAATATGTTATGTCAAAACAAAATTCATGCTTAATTTTATGCATATAAATGTAAACATAATATGTATGAGTTTTTAAAAGGACCAATCAAAACAATGTTCTTACTTAAAGAAGCTTTTAGAAGCTTGAAAATGAAGGAGATCCATAATAGAAAATTCAAGATGGTAACAACAAATATATCATTTTTCAGGAAGGCGACAAATCACAAAATTTGAACCTGATTGAGCTATGGGGCATTTGATAGCATTTACATGAAATACCATACAAGGAACAATATTTCTTACCTAGCAACAAGTTATGCCTAGGGTCAATAACATGCATCACAATAGGATCAAAATATGACAATCTGAACAGCTCAGAATATCTAGCACCAAATCTCTTTTCCATTTTCTTTTTCTCTGAGACAGTTGTGCATTTCTGAATTACAGCCGCAGCAGCCTTATGATCACATCCAGATCTTGGTACCCACTCATCAAAGTTAAATCCAGAATAATCAGGTTTCTCACCAAATTTCCTCCGTGGAAATTGTTTCCAACATTTGCTGCAGCCTAAAAGCAATAGAAATAAAATAAAAACAGGATGCCTTAACAGGCGGAAGTATTCCTTATTCGAATGACTGTAAGATTTCTAAACAGATGCAGGATGATCTTGCTTTGATTCAGAATTATTTGCCTACAGCTCACATGCTAAACAAATATAACAACCTTGTCATAAAGAACATCATGTTCTTGCATGCTTTTAGCAAAAGTTTTTAATTGACTAATACATTCCCTTAAGGGTCATGATGACATAATAGGAAGTTTTGCTTGAGATCATGCTTAAAAAGAAATTTGTTCAGTATAAAAATCCCATTAGACTACACTCTTTTGTAGGTATTTTTGAAAACAGTAAGAAAAAAAATAGCAAAAACAAATAGCAAAAACAAAGGACGGTTTTAAAGTATTCCTAGTTTACATAGGAACACAATAATATCATGCTATCAAACTAGTGTGGTAAAAGCAAACAAAATATATATATACTGACCATAATTAGCTGAGAATCCTAGAAAACCACAACATTTTCTGGTCGCTGGAATATCGCTTGATAAACAGATCAGTGCATATTCATATAAACTATATTGAAATGGACCACCATCTTTAAGCAGTACACCATGCCATCCAGTCTGTAAATCATCCACAATCGGTTTCAAGTATGTATTAACATTCAATGATGGTTCTTTCGGTCCAGGAATAACACCACAAACAATTATATTGTCATATTTAAATCTTTCTTCTCTTGGTAAGTTCAAAATAACCATATAAATTATTCCTAATGAGTACTCAGAATTTTGAAATGGCTGAAACCAATCAATATTCATCATGAGACCAATGTTCCGACAATCAGAAAAAAAAAGTTCATTGTCTTCACCCTTGAATGTCTTCCAAATTTTACCATCATATATATCATGCATGGCATCAATTGACTTTTTTTTAAAACCCAAAAACATATCCCTAAATCCAGGACGCTCTAAAAGCTTTTGTAATGTAACATTTATTTTTCGTGAACAGTAAACTTTCTTTGGTACGAGTATTGATTTACCAGCAACCGATAATTTTGTTTTCAACAATTTGGTATTGCATAAATGTCTTTGAACAGTGTTTTTACAAAGTTTGGAAACTTTCATGCCATTTTCCATTGCATAACTTTCTTCATATTTGTAAAGTGAGTTGCACCTAGGGCAAACAACCCACTTATCAAAACCACCAATAGAAATACCAGCCAATTTGTAAGCAGTGTAAAGAGTAGTTGGAAACTGATCCATCAGTGACTTCAATATAGCAATACCAAATACTTTGTATATTACACCGATGACAGACTTCACAAGATTAAATAAAATCACAATTGATGCATTAGAGATAAAGGTGTACACTTGAAAAAGGAAAACAGCTTGCAAAACGACAGATAAAAAACGTTTCAATGGCGGTTCAGTTGTTTCTTCATAACTGCTTGCAGACATTTCATTGAGAATTTCATCAACCTATGAAGAGGAGTGGAAATACCATTACTTTTATTGCTGATTGACTGAATGTTAAATTTCAACTGTTTTTGTTTACAATTTTGTTTCAGTTGCAGTTACAGTTAAAACTTGAAAAAAAACCTTCAGGTCTTTTTACAATAACTAATATGTTCTTTCTACAGTATATAATAAATACAATATGTTTGAGTGATGGGAGTAAGTAACTAAATCTCCAACACACCACCACACAGAGAGCTAAACTCAATATATTAATACCCACCTCTGTTTCGTCACCACTACTATCAGTCATATCTATTTCATGCAAAATCATTTCGTCATGTGAAATATTTAACTGATCAGGACTGCAATCAGCAGGGACACCTTCAACTATGTCTTCGGCGACCACTACATCATTACGTAAATGATTTCTTCTGTTAAGGGGTTGTCGACATTGATAATTTCTTTTATGACACAAACCCTTATTATGTCCATATTGATAGTAATGTGATCTTGAGAAAGAAGTTTTACAGTAAGTACAATATCTTCTAACGCTTTTTTTAACAAGAACGTTTTTTTCATGCTCTCTCAATTCCGCCATCTTCTAACTGAACAAAGACAGTTGCCATATTGTAAACAAAAAGAACGAATTCGCTGAGTTAACAAAAAAATATAGACGGGGGTAACGAAACTGAAAGTTACACAGCGTTTAAAGGCAAAACAAAAACATTTATTCGTGTATTTAATAAATGTGTTATCTATATAATTTAGACATATTGTGAAAACCATTTTATTAGAAGAAATGCTTCAAATCTATGCTTCAATGCCTATAAAATGCTATATAGTAAATCCAGTTTCACCCATTTCAATATTGCGCGCGCACTTTTAAAATAATAAAAAAATCTTTTGAAACAAATCAGTGCCACGACCACGAGATCTTTCCTTCGCTACAAGACAACGACTTGTAATCATGGCTGAATTTTATGGAAGCGCAATTAAGAGAAAACTTAAGCCTGACGAAGTCTACGCTAAACAAAGCAAGAAGATTTGCCTTCAGAATGGAAAAAAGAAAGCTAGGGTCATAACACCAGAGAGAACTTCGTTTTCAGTCTATGAAAACAATACAGATGAAAATTCTCAAATCTTGAGGCGGACGTATGTACCACTAATATTATTGATTTGACTTGCTTCTTTTACTTTGAAACTTTATTTCCTTATTTATTTGTTCTTTTAGACCTGACATTGGTAGTGACATAAGTAATGTTATTAATACTTCCTGTACCACAACACCAAAAGTTAGCAAGTATAACAAAGTTATCAGGTAAAGTTCGCAGTGAAACGTTTTGCTAAACGTCTTTTACTACTCTCAATACCTGTCTTTCATTGAATTTGCAACTACTGTAATTTTAGAATGGTCACTAATGTGAAGGAAGATCTTACTAAACTCATATCTGAGCAACAAACTGTTATTGAATTACTGATGGATAGAGTAAGGGATTTGGAGCAGCACTTGTTGGATAAACCAAGTACTGAAAATAACGAGCAAATACCATTAGAACTTTCGGTAACAATCGTTTGTCATTTACTTCGAATTCAACTAAACTATGTGCTCTATTATGTCGTTTCAGATTTTAATAGCGCCTTAACTTTTACCTTTGTTATTAGGACAAAATTCATGCATATGTTAAGTCACTAGAAGATGAAGATTCCTGGGACTTTAATTTAAGGTGAGTTTATGTTTATTCAATTTGTTTTCTTCTTGTTAGCAGAGACTGACATATGAGTGGAAAAGTATAATTGATTTGTTTTTCATGTTATGAGCATAGAACAATTCTTTAGATTTAATGAAGGAAATAATGGCACAGTCACAGCAAACCTTATCCTGGCGATCCAAGAATTTGGTGAATATCCAACAAAGTTGATTCGAAGTAAGAATTTCACATTAAAATCCATTTATGACCAGGTAACTGAGATAGTGAAGTGTATTAAAAGCAATGATTGACGGTATATTTTTGTGTTTTTTTTTGGTATTAGAGGCCTGCAACAGATATTTCAGCCATCTAAAACGTACTGCCAAGGATAAAGAACAAATGACAGACGAACAACAACAAATGGCTGGAAAAAATGCGAGAAAAGTAGCTAGACGTACAAAAGTAAGTTACTTATTTATAACAATTTGACATTCATATTTAAAAGGATGTGTGTATTGAAACTAAAATGCATTGTTATTCTATTTATTGTAGCTGTGTCAGCGACGCAGGAAAATTTCAAGAACAATGACCCTCACTGAAGATGAAGAAGAACTAGCAAATCAGATGACTGGCGAAATGATGACGGATGAAGAATCGGGTGATGAGAACGGAAATAAAATTATTACTATGAAGAAATTACCATGGCGCAGTGCAAGACTAGATGCATTTATTGAGAAAGTTGATGCTTTGCATCAGAATCGCAACATCATGGTCCGTGTTGAAGGAAGTCCTTCAGAGCGCCTACCTTCTGCTAAAGTGCCAAGCATTTGCATAGACTGATATAACTGACATAACATTGCATGTGTTTGTATTCAATAAAATTGAGTTTTTTCCCATTGACAAACCTTGTGTGCGAGTGGTTAATTAGAATGATCTACCTATTTGAGTTTGAATTAACAGTTGCGTACTTGCATCTACTATTTTGTTTACTATTGACACCATGTACTAGTGTCTATTTTGTGTGTTGGTATGTGGAAAACTGGAGTTGAAATTTTGAAAGATAAACAAAAAAACAAATGTATGCAATGTGTAGAAGAATGTTATGTCAAGAATTGTGTTTTGTATTTTATTTTATAATTTATAGATATTGAATGTGTACGAATTTTATAACATTGTATATATGATTTATAGTCTTATAGTTTAGCAGTATTTTTTTGTACCACTGGCATTGTATTTGAGTATAGTACATTATTTATAAAAAAAATCCTATAAACTAACTTCGGTTTTCGCTTACATTTTCCTACATCAGTTGCAAAATAGGATTAGAAACCTTAATAAACAACTTATATGAGGACAATAGCCGATTTCACTATTTTAAAAGGGTTCATTTGGCCACCAGCAAGAAATTACATTCCGTGAAATTTAAGCCAATGAAAACAAGAGCTGCGATGGGTTTTCCACAAGTTTTCCTTACTTATACGAAGGTTTCCTGGCATCGGATAACGGTTATCCTCTGGAACATTTTACGCAGGCATTTGTTTACTGAGTTATACGAAGTCGCAGACCGCTGAACTAGATTGTTATGATTACGTTCAACTCAGGAAAACTCCCGTTTGGATGAGTTTCCCGAGTTTCGGGTAACTTTTCACACGAACTTCGAATAACTGCGTGGTACGATTCCTGTTGTTATACGATCTCGGGAGAACTCGCGTCAACGTATTCGCGAAACTCCGGTAACGCTACGTTATACGTAGTTGCCCTTAAACGGATAACTCTTATTTTCCGCCGTGGAAGATCACCGACGCAAGACGTGGAACCAGGAAGATCACCGACACAAGACGTGGAACCAGGACGATCACCGACACAAGACGTGGAACCAGGAAGATCACCGACACAAGACGTGGAACCAGGAAGATCACCGACGCAAGACGTGGAACCAGGACGATCACTGACGCAAGACGTGGAACCAGTACGCGAAACAGGAACAGTAGAATCTCCAACAGACGAGACAGGAACAATTTCAAGACTACCACCAACACATGACGTAATCGGAACATTATCAGGAACACTAACATTATTTTGGGCTCTAGCCTTTATAGTCGGCTGATTTCCCTCCCGAACACCGAATGAGCCACGCGATGAAGAATTGTCTTTCTGCTGTCGGTCTATTTTGACATTTGTAGCACCTGAAAGATTAAGAGAACCCCAACCCTGGGCTTCTAGGGGGTACAACAGTTCGAGTGGCCGTCGAATTTCAGATTTTTTGTTTGTTCCCAAGACTAAAATTGCCCCCCCCTCATAATACCTTTTCTCCCAATGATAAGTTCTTTAACCCTTCCAACCTTCCAGCTTTGACGTTTAACCTTCGTTTCGTAAATAAGCACTAGGTCGCCAACTTTTGGATGTGCATTTAGTTGGCCAGTACGGTGGAAGATCCTCAATTCAGTGAGATATTGACGGTACCATCTATTACGTGCATCTTCTAGGACTTTGATCAAGTGGTGGTAGCTATCATGTAAATTGTCATTGATTGTGTCAGATGTTGATGGCAACCCAATTATCCTCTTCCCACATATCAAATGAGAAGGTGTCAGACTTTCCACAACATCATCCGCACCAACGTAAGTCAAAGGTCTACAATTCATGGCTGCCTCAATTTCAACCAAAATTGTCCCAAGACCTTCAAAACTAATGTATGACCTACCAAGAGTCTTTTTTAAAGCATCTTTCGTCATTTTGACCATTCTCTCCCAAAATCTACCCCACCACGGTGATTTCTCCAAGATAAATCTCCATTCAATCTTCAGAAAAGATAGGTGGTCAACTACTTTAGCTTCATTCGCAAGTTTCAACAAATGTTTATTTGCAGCCTTAAAGGTTTTTGCATTATCTGAGATCATTAAAGAAGGAATTCCTCTCCTTCCACAAAACCTTCGGAAAGACTCCAAAAATGACTCAGCTGTCATATCATTAACAACCTCAAGATGAATTGCCCGAGACGTGGCACACGTGAACAATGCAACCCATACCTTGGATTCAACATCACTGAAAAAAACATAAAGTGGTCCCAAATAGTCTAGGCCAACATTCCCAAACGCAGAAACCTTGGTTGAGACTCGAAATTCTGGCAAGGTACCTTCCTTTGGAGAAGGAAAGGGTTTACCCTGTGCTTTCTGACATACCAAACATTTTGCCAACACACCTTTAACAAATTGTATACCCCTAGTAATCCAAAATCTGGACCTCAACTCAGCTAGAGTGGAAGACACGCCTAAGTGTTTGACTTTGGAGTGAGCTTTCAACACAACAAGTTTTGCAACATGACAATTCCTTGGAATAAAAATTCTACTGCACGAGCCTTCTTCCTCAAGACGCCCTACAGTCTCAAGGACACCATCTCCGTTCACCTGGAGTTGTAATGACTTCTCAACATCCCTTTGTCTTTCATCACTGAGCCCAGCCTGTAACATTTGCAAGACTACAATCTCCGCGCCCTTGATCTTTTTTGTGCTAAGGTGACCAGACTTGACTACTAATGTCTTTTTCGCATTGAAACAAAATCTAAGAACCCAAGCAACAGAACGGACAAGACTAACAAAGTTGCTAAAGCGAGAGAATTCAACGAGAGGAACAACCGAATTGGATAACAATGAAGTGGAAACTTTTACTTCTTTTCTGACTGAACGTTCAGTTACCTCATCCAAGACAAGACTCTGTGGTGGCCAGTTTGTTGAATTCTTTCCAAGCCAACTGGGACCATGCATCCAATCACCTTCAGTAAATTCAGAAACTGAAGAAACACCTCTAGTGATCATGTCAGAAGGATTCTCTTTTCCTGGACAATGTCTCCAAGTGCCTCCAACATATTTTTCGTTAATGGTCTTGATTCTATTTCGGACAAACTGTTTCAGGTCCATTCCATCCTTCATCCAATGTAAAACAACCATTGAATCTGTCCAGAAGTTGAGACTAGAAATTTCAACAAGCTCAGACAATGCAGAACAAACTCTATGTACAAGAAGACTCAACAAATATGCTCTAAGGAGTTCAAGTCTAGGAATTGAAGTCGGTTTCAAAGGAGTAACCCGAGATTTGCTTGTTACTAGGCCTGACTTCCGAGAATGAGTTTCTACCAGGTACACAACAGCACCATATGCTTCAGCACTGGCACCAGAAAACCCATGAATTTCAACTGTAGCTCCTCTTTGAAATCCATCAACACCAAGGAAATAAAAGCGTGGAATCTTTACTACATCAAATTTCGACAAAAGTTTCAACCACCCTTGCCACTTCACCTGCAGATCATCCTCCACTACACAATTCCAATCAGAATTCGACTTGTGGATTTTCTATAAAAGAACTTTTGAAACAATGAAAATTGGTGACAATAACCCAAGAGGATCAAACAACTGTGCAACAACAGAAACAACACTCCTCTTTGTTACCTTCATTGACATAAACCTCAAGGCAAACTCCTTCAAATTAAACTCAAAAACATCACCAGCTTTGTCCCAAGGGATTCTCAAAACCTTTGAGTCTGTTGTAGAACAATCCTCAATCTCAGCAATTTTTGCTGCCAACACTTTGTTGTTTGTTCTCCACTTCCGAAGGTTAAAGTTACCTTCTTTCATGACTCTCTTCGCCTTCTGGTACAGGTCGAATGCCTTTTCCACATCAAATTCACCTGCACATAAATCATCAACATACAGTGCCTTCAATATCACTTGTAAGAGTTCTTTATTATCCTTGTACTTTTCAAGATGATTTTGAACCGTGGCAGTCAAAATGAAAGGGCTCGGATTCAATCCAAATGTAACCCTAGTTTGGCGAAGAACAACAAGTTTGTCATGATCATCCTTTTCGAACCATAAGAACCTCAAGACATCTCTTTCCTCTGGTCGAACACTTATCATCAAAAAGGCTTTCTCAATGTCACCTAACAAAGCAACTGGATACACACGTAGACGTAAAAGGATATCAAAAAGTTATGGATTCAAGGAAGGACCAGCTTCCAGACACTGGTTCAAAGATGGATTTTTGCCTATTTGACATGAAGCATCAAACACTACTCTCAACTTAGCAGTTTCACGATCTTCACGAACAACACCATGATGAGGAAGTTAATGAGTCCAACCACTAGGACCATGATAATCGTGTTTGACAATTTCAACCACACCACTTTTTATCTGATCTTTGATATACTCACTATATCTTTCAAAAAAATCTGGTTGATGCTGAAACTTTCTTTTCAGACTCATCAACCGTTGCTTGGCAACAGACAGGTTGGTTGGAAGTTCGTTATGGAATTCCTTCCGAGGAAGACTAACTTCATAGCGTTCACCGTTATGACCAATGGAGTCCTTGAATTTCCGGACAATCGTCATCTCATCATTCTCATGAACTTGATCAATTCCAAGGGACTCGTGTTCCCAAAACCGAGACAGGTTATCATTAATGCTCGTAGGAGATGAATTTAGAAAAAGAGAGGTGGTAACCAATGATGCAGTGTTACCTTCAACAGGACCACTGACCAACCAGCCAAACACAGATTTCGTCCCTACTGGACCCTCATCACCACGACAGATTTCCCCACTGACAAATCTGTGGTATTGATCAACCCCAATCAAAATACTAATGTCTGAACTAGATGGAGAATCATCAGCTAAATCAAGGTGAGCCAAATGCTCATATGTCTCCAACTGGACATGTTGATTTAGTGACGAACTGGTGATTTTTGGGACGACCAATGCAGAGAATGGGAAAGACTTCCCTTCAAACCGACTCTTAAGGTTTAGATAAGTCATCTGGTATGTCTTGAAGCCTTGAGACGCACCACCAAATCCAGAAATTGACATTCTATGTGTGCCCACACTTTTCAATTTCAATGAATCATTTAAACCTTGGGTGATATAGCTGTCATTTGATCCAAGATCAAATACAACTCTGACAAATTTATTTATCTTGGGATCAGATGGGTTGACAGCCTTTATTGTGGCAGTTTGTAGCAGTGTAGATGCCTTGGCATGTACAAGCAACCCTGTTGATTCTGTTTCATCGCCCTTGCAGAGACTCTCATGATGACGTTTGTTGCATAGCCTGCACATCTTGTTAGAATTACACTTATTTGAACCATGACCTAAGCCTAAACAGAGAAAACATCGATGATTTCGTTTCACGTATGACCAGCGAGCATCTACATCAGTCACAATATCACATTTTACAGACAAGTGTTTTCCACGACAGAAAGTACACTTGACTCCACCTTCAAGAGTTCCCTTGCTACTGTTGATAGTCAGAGCCCTTGAACTTCCCCCATGGGTACTTTTCCCATCATCAGAGCGTTTGGTGTGATTTTCTTTTGGCGTTGACGACTTGGACACTGCATGACATTTCTCTCTTGCTTCCAACTCTTGTTTGAAACATTTTAGAAGTACATCAAAGGTCCAATTGTCATTCGAAAATTGCCTCAAGATGATCAACCTAATGTCATCAGGTACCTTGCTCATAATGACAGGGACAAGCAAACATCCATACTGATCTGACTTAATGCCTAAAGATTGAAGGCCACGTACATTCACCTCAATCTTGTCATACACTGCACGAAGCTGTTTGACATCTGTACCAGTCTTCACAGGGACAATCTGTAACAAGGTATCCATATGGTGAGTGATCACTACCTGTTTACTACCGAACCTATCCTGTAACAGAGTGACAGCTTCCTTGTAGTTTTCCTTTGACAACTCAAGCCCAGAAATTGCTGTGGCTGCTTTGCTTTCTACAAGACCTTTCAAAAAATTGAACTTTTCCACATCTTCAATGTGAGAATGCCTTCCAACAGCAGCCTGAAAAGAATCCCAAAAGCTTTTCCACTGACTGGGGTTGCCATTGAATTTCTTGATTTCTAGTTTAGGAAGTTTCACAGAAATGGGTGCTGGTGACACAACAGAAGGAGATGACATAGGTTTTTGTTTTGACAAAATCATGTCCACCGCAGTCACCAAAGTCTCAGCCCTTCTATAAATTTTGGCAGACTCAACACAAAGCCCATCTACCTCACCATCATCTTCCACCAAACAAAAATATCCATTATCATGTTTGACAAGTTCTTGCTTCAACTCAATGAGGGAAGCTTTGCTACCAATAAGAGCAGCTAACAGCGGTTCCTTCTCCTCATCCTCGCAAGATTTGAACTTAAACAAGTTCCTGTCAAGATCATCCATGATCTCCTCACACATAGTCTTTTTCATTTTTCTTTTGCGCCTGGCAAGAATTACTGCCCTATCTGTCTCAGTCATCCTCTTAGCAAAAGAAAAAAACAAAACCTTACAAAAAAATAATTTGGCACTGCACTCTACAGTCCAATGTCTCAACCAGACGAAAAGATGTTTTGACGACAAACAAATTTTCTGCTATAACGTCTAGCAAACCACTCAGGCTTTATGAGAAAAGATCTTGGCTCTGTGCGTACACAGCAAGCCTCAGAAAGATCTAAAAGAAGTGGCCTTATCTACAACCAACCCAAAATTCAAAATGTTTCCTTCCTCTTCAAACATCAAGATCCAGAAGATAAATTTTATAAAAATACTTTTAAGGACATAAAGAGATCAACCCACATTCGACACAAACTCCTCGAGAAAAAATAACAAAAAAAACGTGGGACGCTTTAAGTTAAGCAGCTTATTAGTCTATAAAAACAAAAATAGCAAAACAAGCCCTAAAAACATCATAGCCCTCCCAACTATTTCTCAATTTTTAATACACTATATACAAACAAACAAAAAACCCTTAAGATATGCCTTACCGAATTGCGGTTTACATACAAAGACGACGAGTTCACTCGAACTGTTGCTTGAAAGAAATAGGGATATAACCTTTCCCAAACACAAAAAAAAGTATATACCACTTCTCTAGAGGACTGTATTATATGCTGTTAGTTGCTTCGTTGGACCATGTTATAAATTTGAATGTGTTAACCAAGGAAGGAGACGGTTGTTTATACAATTTCTACAAGGTCCTTTTATAAATATAACTAAGTTGATCTACATCATGTATATACGCTGGCTCATTCACGTTGGAAGAGGGCCTCGTGGTCAGATGGTAGCCATTTATATTTCGTTGTGTATTTTACAGAACACAGAACGCACGCCTCAGTTCAATATTTACAGGCTCCGGCGGGGGGGATAAAGTCTAGTAATGATTTTTGATCACTATAATATCTATATTTTACGAAACCAAATGTTTTTTGGCTCAAAAGTCCAGCTTTCATACTTTTTTGTGTTTTTTTTTTACATTAACCACAAAAATTTTGTCGCAAAAACGTATTTTTCCAAAAATTGTTTTTTTGGGGCATTAGTTCACTTGAAAAAGCTGTCTACAGTTGAAACTTTGCGCAATAGTACATATTGATACATGTTAATCAAAAAAAAATTTTTTTAAAAAAATTTAACTTGAAAATTTACAGACCAAAAATCAAAAAAATATGACTTTTCCGGGTTTTTTCGGGTTTTTTTCGACAAAAAAACTTGATTTTGATTCTAATGTTACATTTCGAACGTATGAACAGAATTTTGTTCGAATTCTTACACATTTAAGCATTTCAAAGAAGAATGATGAAATTTTAAAATGTTTTTGTTTTGTTTTACGTAGAATAAAGAATAGTAAGAAACAATGAGTAAAAGGAAGAAAAAGCAAGACGAAGTAGTGGAAAAGAAGTCATCAGGAAATAGTGAGCTTAGATCATCTTTAGTGTTACCAAATGTTTGTATTTTTTGTCAGAAAGTTTCAAAATACAAGACAGGATCAAACACTAGAGAGACTTTAAGATGTTGTTTGGAAATGAGAGTTGATGAACGCATCAGACATTGCAACAGTGAGACACGATTCAAACATTTTATCTATTTGCACTGACGAACTACAATCAGTGACAGAAATTGTGGCCAAAGCTGCAGTTGCTCCTTGTTTTGTGCTGCCAGACATTGTATAGTGCCCCCCCCCCCCCCCCCCCCCCCCCCCCCTCCCCCCAATGTTGGATGGAAAAAACTGATGAAACAACATTGATTGTGGGGGGAGGGGTTTTAATGTTCATTTTCTTTGAAAAACTAGCTTTGGCCAACATATTTTGTCACTGATTGTCTGAAGAAAGTGGATCTTCAGACTTAGAACTTTTTACAATGTTTTCTGTTGTGAGGCTCACTTGTTTCTTGTTGTATTATGAAATGGATTCTGGTTCACTTGAGATTTGTTATTGTTGCTTACACTACTCTGACTGTTTACTTAAGGTAAGGTAAATAAACAACAACAAATTCAGAAACAATAAATGTTTGTTTTTCATTTTTAGAGAAAGTGATAATTCAACTATGGTACGAATCGATATTAAAACCAGTGTGAGGTTAAAAATACTCCACCAAGAATATGGAATAACTTGTGCGGAGCTTTGTAGAAGGTATCCGCAGCATTCAAAAAGAAGTGTATACCGTCACGCCACTGCCACCCAGGAGCCTTTTGACAGAAGAATGGAAAACAAAGGTCGACCAAAGGTGTTAGACAGCAGAGATGAACGGCTCATAATCCGAACACTCCTCAGGTTGCGGAAAGAGCGGGCTTCCTTCAGTGCCAAGAAGATACAGGAGGAGACTGGACTGTATCACATTTCCCTCAAGACAATTTACCGGGTTCTTCGAAAGAATGGATACAAATATCGGCAGTCGAGAAAAAAAGGTCTTCTGTCGGAGAAAGATAAGAAGCTGCGACTTAAATTCGCGAAAGAAGCCAAAGAATTGCCCGAAAACTTTTGGCAGGATACTATAGCCTTTTTCTTTGATGGTGCTGGCTTTGCACATCGTACGAATCCGTATGCGGAAGCAAGAGCTGTATCTTCTATGGCATGGAGGAAGCCCGGCGAAGGTTTACAGATAACAACGAAAGGTCGCAAAGAAGGAACTGGTGGCAGGATGGCAAATTACTTTGTGGGAATTGGGTACGGCAGTGGCGTGGTGTGCTGTGAAAATCATCAGTGGCAAGTGACGGGTCTTCGTTTTGCCCAGTTCATTGACGACAAATTTCCAGGTAAGACTACGTTCCCATTTTAAAGGAAAAGCAACAAAACTGCGAAACACCAAAATGAAAACAAATCAGAAGTGCTAATTACATTGCAGGAACATAAGTCTGTGTGATCACTTGTCCAATTATAATTACATAATTATGAAGCGGAACATAACGTAACCAATCTTCATCTTTCAGACATTTTCCGGAAGTGCGGAAAGCGACCACGAGGAAGTGTTTGGTTGCAAGACGGAGACCCGAGGCAGAACTCAAAGGTGGCCAAGAAAGCATGGGAGAAGCTCGGCTGTGAAATGTTTGCCATTCCACCACGTTCTCCGGACCTGAACCCAATCGAGAACATTTTCCACATGATCCGACGACAACTGAAGGAAGATGCCCTGGAACTGGAAATCATGAAAGAAACATACGAGGAATTTTGCCAGAGAGTTGAGAAGACCATCGAAGCGGTTTCCCCAGATTTAATCGACAAGACAATTGAGTGTATGAAGGATAAAATAACAGCAGTAATCCGATGCAAAGGAGGAAGGACTAAATATTGAGGTTTATGTTTCTCGTCCAGTTCTGTTTTGCCTTTTCAGTTTTGCAAACACAAACATTCAGAATGAGAACGCGTTACCACGTGTTACCCAACGCGTTACCCACGCTTTACCATCAAATTTATGAATGCTACAAGGGAAAAATGACGCGTTACCACGCGTTACCATCTATATATAAAAAATATATATATACTATATTTTTATATATTGATGGTAACGCGTGGTAACGCGTGGTGTTTCCCTTGTAACATGCACAAATTTGATGGTAACGCATGGGTAACGTGTGGGTAACGCGTGGTAACGCGTTTCAAGGAAATTCCCAGCTTAGCCATGATGCTTCAATGATTCGCAGACGTAGTTTTTAAATGTTTTGGAGGATATGTGCTGTCATGTCGGTCTAAACAAAACTTCATGCTCTTATAGACCGTGCCAGCATCTTCTCCGACATGGTGTTGGAACGGTCAGAATGTTTATAGTTGTTTATAGCTTATAAACGGTTGTGTTGCTATTTCTTCTGTATATATATACGATATATTTCTTCTGTTATTTCTATATGTATATATGTGTATATATCTATAATTGCGGAGTGTAGCTTTTTAGCGGAACGGAGCTCATTTGGCAAGATCAAATATTGTCATCAAAATACTAACAGAGAGATGCATTTCGGCTGCCGTAACTCGATGAAACTTCCTACAGGGTCATACAAAAAGTGCAATTTGGCTCACTTACATCAGATTTCCCAAGTAGAATTCACTCAGATAACACCTTGAATGCGCGAGCAAAAAAATTTTCAAAGTATGGCTTTTAGGCAAATTTTCCCGTTTCTACGGTACATGGACTGCTTACCAAAATGCAAAGTTGTCATTCTTAGTTAGAGTTAAGTAGACATTTTTCCCCTTTCCCCGGGAAGGCTTTGCTTTGAGGTTTGTTTGTGGGAAACCAATACCTTCATGCTATTAATGTAAGTTGTGGATGGGAATAGATTGTTTGTTGACCTTTTTGACAATCTCCTATATTCTAGAAGTAAGGTTTCTATACTTTTTAAAGCACTCTAAAATTATTTGTTGACTGAGCATCAATGTGCTCAACAGCTGTGTTGTGTACTAGTAGGAATATCCATACGATCCATACGTATTTCTTATCCATTCCTTTTGCTACTACGTTTCAGCTATTTTTATTTAGCTTTTTGTGTTTTTTGAACCACTGGCACAAGAAAGAGTTTATTTCCACACAACAGACCGAACTAACACAACATCATTTGCATGCAATGAGACCACTTTTACACCACAAAATTTTGTTAATTGGTTCTTAGAGATTTTGAATTCTTATGGCTAGTTGGAAATGTAGCGTATTAGGCTTTACCCTCTGTTTGGGGTAGTAGGATAGGTGGACATTCAATTATTAATTTATTTTACGAAACTTTTCGTAAGTATCTCTTACATCTTTAGGTTATAATACACTGTTGTAC
The DNA here is from genome assembly GCA_027922465.2 of Turritopsis dohrnii. Lineage (NCBI taxonomy): Eukaryota > Metazoa > Cnidaria > Hydrozoa > Anthoathecata > Oceaniidae > Turritopsis > Turritopsis dohrnii. Next base: position 60,420 of record BQMF02000575.1, on the reverse strand, counting down.
AGTTATTATTATCAAATTGAACAGCTTTACAATAAAAATACAGTTTACCTACCTGAAATGGCAGAAAATTATTGTCTGATTTGCTATTCAATATACAACAACTACATTGTAGTGTTAGAATTTATAACAGGTGAAACTTTATAACATGTTTTTGTCCAATAGGATAATGTAATTTTCAAAATTCTTTAAATGAATGATAACTGAAAAGTAAATCAATAAATTGGTTTTTCTATAACTGTACACCTTTGTGTTACTACTTGAGTTCATTCTAATAATATAACATTACATAAAATGATTTTACTTAGGAAAAATCACATTAATAACTTATTACTATCATTTTGTGAATGGAAAATTTTATGTTCTTATTAATTAATATGTTGTTTTACTATTTCAGGTGTATATATATCACTTTATCAATGTATGAATGAAAAGGAAATGTATAATTGTTGGACATCTCGTACACTTGAAATGGAAGGGCTGAACTAAAGATAGGAGTAAAAGTCAAAGTGAAGTGTTGAGCATTAACGGCCATGTGTTAAAAAATAATACTCGGGAAGCATTCATTCAAAGATATCTTCAGTGATAATTCATTTGAAAGGAACGACACATTAAAGCATGTTTTAAATTGAATTTTCTTTGACTTTTAAAGTTTCAATTAACTGAATGTTGATTGTCATCTCTGGGTTAATGTAAACATTTTTGGAAAAAGTTTGGAAGATGCCTGTTGTATTTCTTGTTGGTTTCAACTTCCTGGTCTTCTTTATTTGATAATATTTGAGTGTGTATATATACTATTTACACAGGATACTTTTACAACTATGAGTGTCAAAATTTTTTGAATCTGTACTTATGTATTAAAGAACTGAAAATTATTGATTCATAAAGTATTTTATTTTATTTTGTTATTCCTTCTCTTTTCCATCTCCATCTCACGTTCACATTATCAAATTCTTAAAAAAAAAACACTATCAGACTATTAAACCCAACCACATTTTGACTATTTATATTTTGATATGCTAGTTATATACTTGATAATAACTTCTTCATACATGGAAGTTGCTATGGGCTAATTGTGTTATTTTCATCAAATTACCACATCAAAACGAGGCGGGAGTACGGTTTGGTAAAATTTCGACATTTGAAATAATATACGGGAGTATTTTGAATAGCAATATAACTCAAAAGTACATTGTATTGATAGGCTTACATTGCATTAATTTTTTTGCCAACAAAAGTAACATTCTTTTGGTTTGATATGGATACGCATTCACGCACACAGTTACGAATTTAACTCGCTCGGTTTGTCTTTTTGTCGAATGAAAATCCGGCTTTCACGCATTCCATATTTTCGCTGGCGAACGGGTGATTACACGCACCCACTCCGCAAACATTATATATTGATGTATATGTGTGTATACAAGAAAAGTGAGAAGTAACCAAGTAACCAAGTAAATATTATATATCATAGATTATTATATTGATTATCATTATGCATGTACATACTATATATATATATTTATGACCTTGTGTTTAAGCAAATATAGAAATGAATGTGTAGATGGCATTTTTACCCATTCTGCCTGCTGCAGTTGAATATTCCCGCCATTTTATGTTTGTTGATGTTTATGGTGTTTTTGGCATATGGCTTTAAGTCCTGTTTTCGTTTTTAATAATGGCAGACATTCAAACCATGAGCAACATGCTGCTGGAGGCCATTTTGGCTTGATTCAAGGCCATCAACACAGGGGAAAGTCTTTTTATTTTTTTTTCTTCAAATTCAGACAATCAGTGACAGAAATTGTGGCCAAAGCTGCAGTTGCTCCTTGTTTTGTGCTGCCAGACATTGTATAGTGCCCCCCCCCCCCCCCCCCCCCCCCCCTCCCCTCCCCCCACAAATCATTGTTGGATGGAAAAAACTGATGAAACAACATTGATTGTGGGGGAGGGGTTTTAATGTTCATTTTCTTTGAAAAACTAGCTTTGGCCAACATATTTTGTCACTGATTGTAGCGAAAGAAGCAAAATATCACCCTAGTTGCTAAAAAAACTACACCAGGCCGGATAAACAGATAGTTGAGGAGGACACTATTAAGGTTGATATTTTGAAAGCTGTTGTGAAAGAACTTTTAAATAAAACAGAAGGAAATAATGTTAGGTTGGCAGAGGTAAGACAGAAATTGTCTGAAGAATTTAAGTGATTGAATGTAGAAGTACATTCCTATCACAAAAATTGTAAAAGAAGTACCCTTAGGGAAGAAATTGTTTGCGGAAGAAATTTTTGCGGAATATATTTTTGCGGATAAATGACCCAAAAATGCCATATTTTGCTGAATAAATTTTTCGCGGATGACGACTTCAAAAGAGATTTTGCGGAATTAATTTTTGCGAATGCAATAAATTTAATAAAATCGAAAATAAGGAAACACCTAATTCAGTGCCTGAAAGAGCAGATTTATGGAATAACATCTATTTTTCATCAGTTATAATATCAGTTATACATATTATAGTGCAAGTGCAGATACTGTTTGTATTTGACGAAGAGTAATAATAAGTCCTTAGATGTTCAATAACCTCAACTTTTTTCTTTGCGGATGAAAAATTAAGAAAATTTTGCGGAATTTATTTTTGCGATGATCAATCTTTATCATTTTTGTGGAATTTATTTTTGCGGATTTGAGCGAAATCCGCAAAAATAAATTCCACAAAAAAAAATTCCGCACAAATTTCTTCCGCAAACAATTTCTTCCCTTAAGGTATATCGAGACATATCCCTGAGGTTAAGATCCATAATTCAAGTACAGGAGATATCGTTTACTATGAACATCTGAAAACAGAAGACCTGGTTGAGCTGTATATTTTGAATAGGGAAAAGTCTAAACAAATTGAAAATATAGACCAAGGTATTGTGGAAGTTGCTAAAGCTATTCGAACAGAAGTCAAGGAATATCCTGCCTAATAACTATGTTTTACCCCATTTTGATGTGCATTTTATTCTGTCTTTTTGAATACACTACTGGTTTGAATAAGCAGTTTTATATAATTGTAGTTATCATTGTTAAAGGTCCAAGTTATGGGTTCATGTCGGAGTGTACCAATGACGAATTAGAGAGGTTGTTTTCCACTCCTGAGTTTCGCCTTACAAAGAAAAACTTCATGACTTTCAATCTACATTATGCGAAGAAAGTAAGATGTTTAAATTTTGGCATTCATTTCTCACGATGGTGGAAAACCTTCTTTGTATCATATATGCTACGAGAACTGGGGACTGGACACTCTACGTTGAATCAATTCGACTGCTCCTGCCATGGACCTTTGCGTATGACCGCCAAAATTATGCACGCTATCTAACACTGCATTTCATGGAGTTACTTTCATTAGAAGAAAACCACAAGCTCATTTACGATGAATTCATAATTCATTCAGGGAGGTTTTCAGTTCAATTGTCAAACACAAACCCATTCAGGCAGCAAGAATCAGATAGAGTGATCGAAACGACAATAAACAGAGATACAAAAACACCTGGTGGAACTACAGGTAATTGAAGTAATTCCTTAAATCCTGACTCAGAGTTCCTGTAGCGATAGTCTGTAAGTTTTCAAATTTTAAATATCTGATTTTAAAATCTAGGATCTTTTATTTTCATTGTTAGGTTTCAGTACAAACTTCAATGCTGTCAATCGTTGGACCATGACTGCTCTATATTGATCAATGGCTCGTTTCCATATGCACCAATTTATTCGAATTTCTCCAAACATCAACAGTCATAAAGATATACAGCCCAGTAGGATAAAAAGAGATCTCAAAGATATAGAGTCTGTAATGGACCTTCTTAAAGAAATTAGTTTAATGTTGTTAAAAATTAATTTCTATGATATTTATTCCTCAGCTACAAAGATATTGTCATTCATACACCAGACACAGATGTAGTCGTGATTGCTGTCGGTGTCTCAAGACAATTTTTATGTGAATTGTACATTAAAACAGGCGTTAAAGAGAAGACGAGGATCATTTCAGTAAGTCGCATTGTGCAGCAAATGAAGTCCACATATGATCTTGAAAGCACTGCAGATGTTACTGATGCTATAATCGGCTTTCATGCATTTACCGGATGCGACACTGTCAGTGCTTTTTGGAGAAAGGGAAACGTCGCCCTTTCAGCTTGATGATGACGGAAACGTCATTTACGAAACTGTTTATGAAGCTTGGAAGTAACTGGGATATCGAGGACGATTCCATAATTAAAGATTTTGAATCATCTGTGTGCTCGATGTATGGTTCAAGAACGTGTAACAGTGTCAATGATCTGAGGTATGTATTAAAAACCTTTATCTGCAAATTTTTGAGGCTTTATTTATTTTCAATTAACTTCGTAGTGAATCTTTCAGATAAAACATACTATTCAACGTGTTTACTTGACCGGACCAATTTTAATATGTTCAATGAATCATTTACTTACAGATTCCAAATGTATCGCAAGAGTAATGGAAAAGTGGATTCACAATGTCTCCCTCCATGTCTTGATAGCTTAAAGCACCATATTGACCGAGCCAACTATCAAACAGCCATCTGGAGGTGATGTATGTTGAATGATCCTGAAACAGCTAGTCCAGTTGGTAATGGTTGGCAACGAGATGAAAATGGAAATTTGATTATCAGTTGGGTTTCAGTTAAACCAGCGCCAGACTCAATACTTGAGCTGTTATCATGTCATTGCCAACGTAAATGTAAACAAGATTCCTGTCCCTGCTGGTTGAACCACCTTAAATGTACAGACGCTTGTCACAAGTATACATGGGAAAACGAGACTGTCATAGATGATGAAGAAGATATGGATACTGATGATAGTGACAGTGAAAGTGACGATGAGGACGAATTGTAAAAGTGCTTACAAGAAGTATAAGGAATATTTACCAATCTAAGCTCGTTATTTTTGATAGAAGGCTATGGCCGAAAAACGAAATTTTCGATGTAAAAGTACTTATAAGAAATAATCTTATATTTAAAGCGTAAACTGAAGATAACATGTTTTTTTTTTTACTTTCTCATCAAAATACTTCCGACGTACAATTAAAAAACAGTAAGAAACAAATTCATTTGAAATTCAAAAAGATTTAACAGACTTTGATCGTTATTTTTGACAAAAATATTGAAAAAAGTTGAATTTTTCGGACTTTCCAGTCTGTAAAATAGACAATTTTCAAGTTAATTTTTCTTTTAATTTTTTGATTAACCTGTATCAATATGTACCATTGTGCAAAGTTTCAACTGTAGACAGCTTTTTCAAGTGAACTTATGCCCCAAAAAACAGTTTTTCGAAAAATACGTTTTTTCGACAAAATTTTTGTGGTTAATGTAAAAAAGACCCCAAAAAAGTATGAAAGCTGGAGTTTTGAGCCAAAAAACTTTTGATTTCGTAAAGTATAGATATTATAGTGATCAAAAATCATTACTAGACTTTGTCCCCTCGCCGGAGCCATATTTGGACCTCAGCTCATGGACTATAAACTTTTCAAACCAGCCTCTGCTTGCCACAAAAGAATCTTGGACTGCAGGATCTTCATTAATTCCATTGATTATCTTTTCAGCTTTAAAAATGATCATTTTCCTACTAACATGGAGCATTGCCATCCGTTGGTGAACGCACAAAACCAGAATCTTCTTCCAACTGCTCGTCGATACATTTTTTCCCGCCTCCTTCTGGTTTCTTAAATAACTTCCCTTTTTCAGGGGACGTTTTCATACACACGATACTTCTTTCCCTTGTTAAGCTTTAACTTCTCTGTAATATTTAAAGCACGTGCCTCCACGATCTTCAAACAATAGAATTGACATAACATTCAATAGATATTTACATACAAAAGAGCGACTACGAAGATAAAATACCTCTTGTCGTCGTAAACGCCAGACGTTTATGACGCTTACGACGATAACAAAAGTGTTCACATTAGACGATTACGGCGATTACACTAAATTTTAATCATCGTAATCGTTGTTATCGTCAGATCTGAACCAGGCTTTAAGGCGAATATCCACTACAGATAATTGTTCGCAGACCGGACCGGATCGGTTCGCTAAACAAAAGACCACGTGAAAATAATACATAATGTTTTCACGTGGTCTATTGTTTTGCGAACCGATCCGGTCCAGTCTGTGGACAATTATCCGAAGTGGATATTCGCCTTTAGTGTTGCTCTACATCAAATCGCTAAGGGACAATTTCCTCAAATTATGATTAAGGAGAAGATAGTTGGTGACAGCACCAGATCATCAAAGTCAACTGATTGCGCAGGTTTAACTATTGGAGAAGCAGTGATCTATCCAACTGTTCTAGTCAACATAAATGGAACATAAATGGAATCAAATGCTTTAATCGAGAGTGGGGCAGGTAGCAACTATATCTCTGCTACCCTAGCGAAAGTAATGAAATGCAAGCCAAAGAGAACAGAGCAGCGAAAATTCGAGATGTTGATGAGCACTACTTCAACCAAGGTAGAAATCTATGAATTGGCTCTCGAAAGTGTGAGTTCAAAGTTTTCAATTGGCATGTGAAGCAAGCCAGATTGAAAAGGATGTTCTAATCAAAGTTCCAAATCCGAACTACGGAAGACTCCAAGAATCATTCGAACATCTACATCGAATTCACGAAACAGTTTCAATTTAACAAAAAGTGCCAAAACATTATTTTCCTAAAAATTCAAAATTTTTATATCATCAAAACCGATAGAAAAAGATGTGACAACCGCTGTCTGAAGATGTCTAGTTCACCAGATATGAGGCAAAAAATGAACCAAAATTACGTCATGGATGATCACCGAAAATAAAAAGTGGCTAAATAACTTTAGGTTAGAACTTTCATGTATGGAACACTAATTAACTGAGAAAAACATGGCGTTGCATTGACTGATCGACATCCTAATCATGCATTGCTTACGTGAAGTCAGGTATTATATTACCGATTTTAATGTAGAACAATCCATTTGGAAGAGCTGTCAATTTATCAGAATTCATGGATGCTGAATCAAATTAAACAGATTTGAGAGACGCCGAAGTTTAATTACTTAATTCATAAGTTCATTTCAAATCTATTTACAAATTTATTAATCTTCAGTTAAGCAGTCCACCAATGCGGAAAATTTGGTCAATTCTTTTGCAATACCTTTTTAATCTTGTTTAGATAAGAACTTGCTTGCAAACAACTTTGGCTCCCAGAAGCTTACAATTTGTAAAGGAGCGTCTTTAAAGAGATTACAATGGACTCATACACAAACCGCATAGCAATGGAGGGTAGCCAGTTTGTAATAATTCAAGTACAAGGAAATTCTTTTAAGTTATCAGAGTAACGAAAATGCCGTAATAGGCTGCATTGTTCTGTTTCGTAGCAGCAAAATACATTTTGTAGTATAGTGGCAAAATATGACTTTTTAAACATGTTTATGTTTATGAATTTTAAATATTTTCTCAAAATATTCATTACAATTCATGATTCGAAAAGATTTTTAAAATTCTTTACCTGTAATCTTCCATTGTAATTGTCCGTTCCTCTTGGATTAAAAAATAAAAGCGTTTATCGAAGAAACTGACATTCTCAATGACAATTGGTAATGCTTATGAAAATCACACAGCAAGTACATTGCATGATGGTAGTTGTATGAATATTTTTGGGATAATTTAATAAGGCGAACTGCCAACTTTACGTATAGTTTCGATGAGATATTTCATAAGCTGTAAACGGTCGACTAAATTGTCATTTCAGTCGAAGAAGGAATTTAAGAAATTCGGGTAATGCAAAGACCTTACTTCGCCACAGCTGTCCTAAAATCAACAGGAAGCCAAATGGCTTGCAGACTTCAGGACGTATCATAGTTGAATATCCATTTCCTAAACAATAATAAAATAATCTCACAATACAGAATGATTTTAAATAGGTATATGTATTTACAAGTTACTCTTGGATACATTTAGCACTGATGATGGACGTAATCTGAAAAGAGTCTATTATAAATACATTTTAATATTTTTAATAAATTGGCTTTTACCTAAGACAAATGAAACGGCGTTGTTATAGCCAAAGTTAGTGGTATTTGACATTAATCAATGAAATTGCAATAAATATAAAGAAATCGCAAACCCTAACCTTTGTTATTTATCAACTTGTTTATTTTTGGACTGCTTAAAATCTAACTAGTTATGGAGTTCCAAATATGCTTGACTTCCGTAATCTAGTGATGGGAGCACTTTGGCTGTAATGGGTTACGATTATTTGTGTATCCTAAGCACGAATCACGAATTTTATCAGTTTTTGGGATTAGAAAATTCGTCGAGATTTGAGATAATTGCCCACGCAGCGAGCGTAAGCGATCGAGGAGGCATAGTAGTTTCACGAGATAGGCGCATGTCAGTTTCCGATTTTGTTCTTCATCTTCATGATCATCATCATCATCATCATCATCATCATCGTCATCATCATCATCATCCAACTTTTCGTGTTACTGTTACACGCTGGTATATTGCCCATTTCAAAACATGGTACTGTAAGTGGGAGACAGAATGTTTTTCGTATCTTTCTCCTAATAATTTACTACTGTATTATACTGTGTTATTTAGAAAGTTCGTCTGCTAAAACTGCTTAGACATATTTCAGATTACTTTTGTGTTGTTTTCGTAAAGGAAACGACAAGGATTTTGAAGCACAGCTTAAAATCTGAACATTTATCAACCATGCATTTTATTTTTGTATATGATGTTTTAATTCTTTTAAATCTTTGCTACTTTTTATTTTGAATCAAAGCTCGAACCGCTTGAAATGATTTCTAGTAATGGATTTTTCTCTTTAATTTTTTTTAAAAAAACTTTTTTTTTCTTTTGGATCTTACAAAATTTCTTTAACAAAATCTTATTTTGATTATAAGATACGTATCCATGGTTGCAGTTCACACATTTCTTTTGTTTGTAGCAATACTTTCTGATATTACTTGTTAAGCCTTATTTACACGTTTTAAAAAGTATATTAGCATTTAGTGTGAATTAGGCCTAAGAGATAACAAAAAGTAAGTTTTATGCAGATTTTCAGCTGCGTAAGTACATCTATTTGGTTTGCATATTCCCAGTTATGTAGCCACCGCTACGCTATGCCACAAGGTTACACTACTCATTAATTAATTCGTTGTCTTGTAAAACTTAAGTATTTACACTTAAATTTTGATTTTCGGCACGCTTTTTCTTCGCTGCATACAGATACTTTGATCACATTTTGTATTTGAAATATTGTGTATCTTGCCATACATAAAAGACTGGCTTTGTTTAAATATTTAAAGTATGTCACTTATCAGGTCCCAAATCAACCAAAACATTTTTACAAAAATCCTTAAATTACAATATGTTTGGGCGGAAAGTTTTCTTTTTTAATAGATAGCTTGCTGGGTGTAAAAATTGAAAAGCTTGAGAGCGGGGGCATTTATAGCTAAAGCTACATGCTAGTATAATAATAATAATAATAATAACAATAATAATGATGATAATGCTTTATTTTAAGGCATGTCCATATTGTACAATGGTTCTTCATCCCGTATCGTATTAAAGTAATAAATTAGTTTAAAATATAAATTGTCCAAGTTAATCTATTGCATTAGACAATTAACTGAACACTCTATAAAAATGTTGACAAAAAACAGCCTGATAACTGCAGAACTCATAAATCACAGCCTAATTAATCCGATTGCGACAAATATTTTGAATGGCCAACAAAACACTTTAGATTTATATTGAAAAAATCAAGGAAAATTGTATACATATATTTTACTGATCATAACAATTCCTAAATTTTTAAATTTTTAAAAGCAATTCGCTTTTTTGAAACATTTGCAAACATGACTATGTAGAATTCGAATTTTACACGCGCTTTTTTAAAAAATGCTAGCAAAGAACTTATTTGGTTGATAAAGCTTTCCAAATGACTACACGTTACCCGTAAGGTAGCTCTCTGGACTATGGTAGGAACAACAAACTGTTTGTCTTCCTCGCCGAAGAAACTGTCAGTGCGCACACGAAAAATTATGCTTTGAAAAAGATGAAAGAAAATATATGTAGTTCATATATTTAATGATATCACAATTAAAATTCTGCTACTGCTGCATTTCTATTGCAGTGATATTTGCAACAATATGGAAAGCTAAACACAAAGATATTCCGTCATTATGACGTCACAAGGACAGTACCAAATTTGGTCCAAGTATTTTAATTCTTGTAATGTAACAATCCCCTGTGCCAAGTTTTGAGCTTCAACTGTAGTAGGAAATTGCTTTTCTAGAAAGTACCTGTGACGTCATAATGACGTCATCAGTACCAAATATGGCCTAAGAATTTTAACAATATCTCACCTGACAAGTTTTAAGCCTCAGCCACAACTACAACTGCGGCTGTAAAGATTTACTACATATAGCGGAGGCTTACTACATTTGTCGGAGTTACTACATTTGACGGTGTAACAACCCTCACTAACACAAACAAATTTTACAAGGTTTGCATCATGAAGTTGTAATGCCTTCAAATTGTTAGATGAACTATATGTTGGAATTAATCAACAAAACTGCTCTGATAATACAGAAACCAGATTACTGGATACAAGAAAACACTGCCAAAGAAATGCCAAGCCAAACCTTATGTTACTTTCGAACTAATTTACCATTTAACAATTTAAAAACTGAATTGTTATTCAGGACAGGACTGATACGTAGTGAAATAAATTTTTTAATGGAATAATTTAAAGAGAGGGAAATAAATGATGTCGGATATCACTTGCAGTTGTAAAACAAGGATTAGAAGCTAATGTGTTGCGTGTGCGTGCGTGGTATTTATTGAACAGATTAGTTAAATCAGTAAGCCAGTAAGTAAGTAAGGAAGGAAGGAAGTTACACGAAAAACTATAAATACTTGTGAATCTTTTTCAAAACTGTTCAACGCAACAGTTACCTCAGAGATATAAAATCTTTTCTTGTATGAAGTATTTCAAATGTTGGTATGAATTTTCTATCTTTTGTTAGAGAAAATATAAACTTCATCATGTTGTGCAAAAATCCTCACAAAGATATAGAAAAACAGTCCCGTGCAAACAAAACACGGTATTAACGAATATCGCTAATTGCATTTCCAATTTGCAGTAGAAGGATGGATCAAGACTTTATAAAATCTCCTTTGCTATGCAGTTTGTGTATGAGTCCATTGTAATCTCTTTAAAGACGCTCCTTTACAAATTGTAAGCTTCTGGGAGCCAAAGTTGTTTGCAAGCAAGTTCTTATCCAAACAAGATTAAAAAGGTATTGCAAAAGAATTGACCAAATTTTCCGCATTGGTAGACTGCTTAACTGAAGATTAATAAATTTGTAAATAGATTTGAAATGAACTTATGAATTAAGTAATTAAACTTCGGCATCTCTCAAATCTGTTTAATTTGATTCAGCATCCATGAATTCTGATAAATTGACAGCTCTTCCAAATGGATTGTTCTACATTAAAATCGGTAATATAATACCTGACTTCACGTAAGCAATCCATGATTAGAATGTCGATCTGTCAATGCAACGGGAAAATGTCGAGTTAGACAGGGGTCGACTTAGCGGGGATTTTGTTTTAATGTAATATTTTTGTCCACCAACCCTACCACCCATATTATTTTGCTTTTATTTGGTTCAGACAGTACCTAGCCGAAGAAAATAAGAAAATAACTAATGCATTTCTTAATTTGGAATATATGTTTATCATAAAACGAGCTTCCAAATATTAACGAGGTTCTAAAAACGGTCATTAAGGAAATAACAAAAATTAAAATTTTGATATTGTCGAGTTTTTTGTCAAGGAATCGAAATATTTATGTCGATATAGGCGGGTGTCGAGTTAGAAATGTTAAGATACCCGGAGATTTTTCCATTAAAAAACGTCGAATCTCGCGAGACCGAAAGAATTATATCGAGTTACGTGGATGTCGAGTTACCGAGAGGTCGAGTTTGCGGGGGGTAACTGTAATTTTAAATCCAATGAGTTGTGAGACGCATCTTCTATCAAAGAAATGCCGCACCAATAGATTTCAATAATAGAATTGAAAGAATAAAGAAGGGAGTTGTTACTCATTTTCTTTTAATATGTCAATAAACCCAAACAAGATTAAAAATATTCTGTAAAAGAATTGACCAATTTTCCGCATTGGTCAACTGCTTAACAGAAAACTAGCTAACTAATTAATTACCTAACTTAACCTTTTGTTTACTTATCCTACCTATAATTGCTCAAGCATTATCCTTTAAGTATCTCACAAACTTGAATAGTGAGTTAAAGTTGAAATAGAAACAATATTAACATTAATTAGCACAGATAAATAAAATGAGGTTTAACATAAATTAGGGTAACACCTGCATAAACTAAAATGTAATTAAGTATGATTAGGATGACCGTATAAATAGAGTAAGTTAAACAGCTCAATTTCATATGCAATTGAAGTTGGCATCAGTAAAGAAAGAATCATGAAGACTTTCATAACGTTGGTGATAGTGTCCATGATGGTTTCCTTAGTGCTTAGTGACCGTATGTTTGTTGTTGATACTAAATGTTTAAAATTCAAGATTGTTATACAAATAACGTTAGTTTTGTTAATAATGCATTTGAATTCATTGTAGACTGTTTCGGTAAACCAAGGAAAGATCCCTGCTATAGAGAAGACGAAACTCATCCAACACGTAAGCGTTTCCTTATTTGATTCACCTATTTCATGTTTAAACATATCAATTTTACGTGAAATTTATAATGATTGTTTTAGTTGCTTGGCAAAAGTTGCGTGATACTATCTATGAAGAAAATAACGAAGGTAAGACGTTGTTTCGTTGAAAATAACCTCTTCTGATTGGCCACAATATTTCATTGTCATGAAATCAATGACATGAGTCGAAAAAAATTATATTAATTGCTCTTAAGAATGATAAAAACTTCGTAAAAGGTTTTCTCCTGAGGTATTCTGTTTTAAAATTTTGATTTAAGACATATTCAATAAAACATTCAAAAGAAATATTTTAGGGAGCTGAAAATAGAAATGTTATCTTCCACAGGCTTAGCTAGAGCTCAAAATTCTTGAAGGAGAGCTTAGTCATTTAAAGTAGAACAGAAAAACGTGCAAGTAACCTTATCGACTGTTAGAAAAGAAATCACTATGTCAGACTCCTCCACAAATTTCTTGACTGACACTACATAGGCCTATGTCTTGTTCATAGTTCTGGCAAATCTCATCAACTCAATATTCATCAAATCAAACATCTGTCCTTTGTTACGTTTTTTCTAGTACTACAGATATAAGCGAATTCAAGTTAGCAGTTCTATGTGTAGGAACTTGTTCGTTGTTTTTTTAAAGGATCGTAATAACAACATATTCTAATTTTTAGCAGGTATCGAAAGTGATATTGCTAATGTCATCAAAAGTGTGATTTCAAAGAGCAAAGGTGACTCATTTTTTTGGGCAGGCTTAAAATTGCGTTTGTAGTGGTCGTTAATTCATTAAATTTAACAACTTTTAATTTCCAGTTACTGACGCAATATATCCAAAGAGCATATCAACTTTTTTTATAATAGATACACAGTGTGTCTGGAACAAAAGTAGCCTGGACCTTTATACTGTTATATAGATGTTTTTCTGAACTTTTAAACGGTAGAAAAACCTTAATGAAGAAACAAAAATTTAAAATGTTATATTTATTTGAAAGTCCTACCTTTTCTTAAACTTTATTCTGGCTACCTTTTACTCCGAACACCCTGTGGATAACATTTTTTAATTAATTATCTTTAGACGCTCATTATTTTGGAGTGCCGACACAAAAAAAATGGCCAAAGCCTAAAGAAATTACATATGGGAAATAAGGTTTGTTTTTCATTCGTGGTTTATGAAATGTTTTAAAATTGCAATAAGTAAATTTGAATAGTTGTTGAAATTTAATTAAATATATAATTATTGTTCACTTTATCAGGCAATGTTTGAATGAATGGAAACGCTTGTCACCTGGATACGAGAATGGATGCTTCTTTTATTTATAATGATTTTGCACAACGTTATGTACTTAATTGCACGTGAAATGAAATAATCAATTAACAATTCACTTGTACTTTTTCATCCACTTGACTCTAGTTGTATGTTAATCAACAACAGCTTCTATTTTCTATAACTAACAAGTAACCAAATGTCACAATTGCTTAACTAGTCAGTGTAAGAGCATGTAAGCAGCTTTTCGTTTGAGAAATAGACCTTTCCCGAATTTCAGTTTGAACAGTGAACCGTGGCTGAGTTTCATATCTAACCTCATTTTTATGGGATTCATTGTTCCACTATAACTTAATAATAGTCTCTATAATTCCCATTCTTATAATTCCCATCCAGTTTGAATATTAAAAGCGAGATTACCCAGCGGGCACAAGGCGTCTTTGAGACGTCTTATTTTAATTGTAAAATGGTCGCTTGCATTTCAGATCATTTTGGGACATCGTAGGGACGTCTGAAAACAGGACGTCGCGATTGGGATCTTTTTACGATCAAATTGCGACCTGATAAAAATTTTCAAATTTCATTCTGCATATCTGCATATATCGAGTAACACTAACGCGCTTATATAAAATTTAAATTCGTATCGAATTCTGTTTATTGGTCGTGTGAGGGATGATTTTACGACGTTTTTGGGACGTCTTTATACAGATTGAATAACGACCTTTGAAACAATTCTAAACTTTCAAAAGCAATCAGTATTGTATAAAATGATTTATTGTAAATGTTTTTGAACGTCTTGACAACAAGCAGCGGTGGAATCACGGTTGCGAGTTTAGCTATCACAGAGGAGGTTCCGTGATCGGGTCCGCCTGTGGCCTATCATTTTTGAAAGAGTAATTTTCATAATCCTGTGACGTCGTAAAGACGTCAATAGGATGTCATCGAGACATTAGGGACGTCTTGGAAAGACGTCCTTACGACGTCTTTGTACCCGCTAGGTAGCCACGACAACTCGTCCACAATGAAGCGTTTAAACGGAAAAATCTATTGCCTAAAAACGCATCAACAATGACAAACTATGTCAGGTTGTGACGAAATTTCAGAATAGCCTTGAAACTCATTCTTCTAATAACATGACCGTTATGTAAAGGTAGCTAAACAAAAGACTATCAACAAGTTAGCAATCCAACAAAGTAAATAAATGATTGGCTGAATGGGCATCTTAAAAAGTATATAGGTATTTACCTACACTGACAATTTTAAGAGAGTTAATATGAGAACTCTAAGGCAGTCATTTCAGAGTACTCCTCTTTAGAGTTTCAATCTTCTTGACTCCCTTCGGAGCTTCATGCGTTGACATCAAATGACGCCCTTGCGGTCATAATGCGTATGACTTAAATGACTCCTATTCCAATATCATAATATTGAGGCAGTTCTAAGCGCTCGCGTCATCTTGCTGACCTTGCCCCCAGATTTCATGGTGAACCTCAGGTTAAATAAAAAACAATGGCATTTACTTGAAATCATGCGTGGATCTTTTCATATAAACACTATGAATATACACATGCAGAAAAGTTAATCAAAACAGGGATGTGTGAGGGAGATGGATAGTGAACGGCTTGAATATTTAAAAAATCTATGGTTGTTTAATTTGTGTCGCTATTGTGTCGGCTAACTTTTCTTGTTTTAACTCTATCAGCGGGATCTTTAAAATGGCGAATGATAAATGGTCGCAGGGGAACTGAAACTTATTTATTAATTTTAACTATATTTTCAAACTCTGAGAAGTGCCTAGCAAGGAAAAACATTCCTGAGTTATTAGAGAGTTAAATGTGCCTGGAATGTCGATGTGTCAAAGGAGTGAAACTACAAACACGTGGGTAAAAGTTCCTAGACGAACACCTCACGTTGTTAGAAATTGAGTGTCCAGAACTCAATTCCTGCTATAAATAAAGTTTAGAAGAGTTGTAAATAAGTTTAATAATATTACTCGCCGAATAATAATATTACTCGCCGACTTATATTATTAGTCGCCGAGCACTAATTACTAGTCGCCGACTAATAATAGTACTCGCCGACTGTTATTATTAGTCGCCGAGCAATAATTACTAGTCGCCGACT
Organism: Turritopsis dohrnii; assembly: GCA_027922465.2. Taxonomy (NCBI): domain Eukaryota; kingdom Metazoa; phylum Cnidaria; class Hydrozoa; order Anthoathecata; family Oceaniidae; genus Turritopsis; species Turritopsis dohrnii. The sequence goes on along the minus strand of BQMF02000575.1, from coordinate 44,288 downwards.
AATAATAGTACTCGCCGACTGTTATTATTAGTCGCCGAGCAACGGTCGACGAGTACTATTATTAGTCGGCGATTAGTATTTATTGCTCGGCGACTAATAATATCAGTCGGCGAGTAATATTAATACTGGAATATATATAAAAAAACGCCATTCGAAGAATGTCACTTATGGGCCACCGTACGATAGTTTGCATTGAAGTTGTTTCTTAGTGCCGGCACTTTGTATGTTCAGTTGGTACTGGGATAGAAGTCACTGCAGTAAACAGACTGAATTTTTTATTATGTAAGTATTCCTTTTATATCTGTTGGAATAATTGTCTTTTCAGTTCAAATTTTCATCCAGTGCGTTATTTACAACTATATAGGGATGTTTAGATAGAGTAACTAAAGTTTATGTGCCAACAAAATAAAGACTTATGACAAGTATAAGAATCCAAAGAAAGTAATAGATGAAATACTCAAGTTATTTGGGCATAATTTGATGGAGGACATTCCAACAGTTCATCCACACTACAGTTTATTTGTGAAGTATGCAAACCCTGGAAAGGTGTAAGAAATCAAGTGGAAATTATAAGTTCCGTGAGGGTGGATTGTCAAGATTTGATGGTGGTGAACCAAAAGTGTCATCAATAAAATGTCCAGGATTTGAAGTTTTGTTTGATAAGATAACAGACATTGCATGTAAAACACAGCACAAACCACAAATGACTGTGCAGGAAATTGCTGAATATCATGGATTTTTATATATATCTGGGGCTACTAAAGGGCACCAATGTTTTTCTCATATAGCATTTGAGAATAGCATACCTGTTCTAAACTTGTCGGTGCTCGTGAATATGAAAACTGGTGAATGGAGATTATTTTTGTATGATGTCCAGATGCCAACAGATCATTTACCAGACTTGTGTGTGTCAAACACAGCAGACTTGATATTTAATTATTTGAAACAACGAAAATTATGCCCAGGTATATGATTATCTGTTTATATCTACATACTTGTCCCACCTAATTCTAAACACTATTGGTAGAAAAAAAAGCAAGAAAAACTATTTTTTGATACTTTCTTAAATATTGAAACAGGGTTTAGTATAGTGTTGGGGAGAGATCTCTTCCAATATGCAGACAAAGTGTTGTTGTTTTTTCAAATAGCCAAATGTGTAGGAATTTCTGCTTATCTCACTATCTAGTTACTTGTTACCTTACTAGTTACTTAATGATTTCTATTATTATGATTTCAATGAAAACCTTTTGTTATATAAATCATGGTTCGTTGTCAGACGTACTCTTTGTACCATCGAATGTTCTCAGAGACCACCATTTCATCTGTTAAGAAAGTAATGGATGGAGCAAGCCTCAAGTTGTTTATTTAATCGCAAGCAAATTGTCCGTTACCAGAATAATCTTTCTGATCAAAATGCAGTCGTTAGCGATGTACGACAGGAATCCATCTTAGTTCTGCTGCTATTCTTTATCTTGTTTTAACGACAGTTTGGTACAAACTGTCTGATAAATAGCGAGATCATTAAATATGTCGATGACACCGTTATTTACGTTGGTGACAAAGATTTTCATGTTATTGAATTAAAACTGAGTGATGACATGACCCAAATACCAAAATGGCTTGATGACAACGAATTATGAACTTAACGGGTACAACTGAGTCAATGTTGATTGGTACCGCTCAGCCAATTGCTAAAACATCTGGGCAACTGAATGTGTGGTATCAGCAAAGCAGTGTAAATGTTGATGCTAGCCACAAGCACCTAGGGATCGAGATTGACAGTTCCCTAGACCTGAACTCGCACTATGAGAAGAGCAATCGCAAATGCAATGGACAACTGAGACTGTTGGGAAAACTGCGATGCTACCTTCATGCTGCATCATCCAAGCTGCTGTATGAGTTGATGATCCAGCCGGTCCTGATCTACTGTGGAGACTTACTTCTTAACTTGACCAAAACACATCTCCATGAAATCATTTCATAACTGCGCTATCAAATTAATCGGTGAAGAGCACAAATCGACGCCATTATTATGCACTGAGAGTTTAAACCAAATAAAAGGGTCATGTTGGTACGTAAATGTCTGCATGGTGACATCTGTGAGAACTTTAATGATTATTTCGCGATAATTCAGCATCGAACTATCACTCGAAGCAATAATTTTGTACTGTTTCTTCCACGTATCAGAAGAGAACACGCACAAAAAACTTTTTACATTACTGGCGCTAGGATTTATGATGACCTGCGATTCAGTTTGAAGAAAGAGGAGTCTCCTGCTAAGTTCAAAATGCTACTTAAGGAAAATTTCGGTGTTTTTTTGTGGCAATTTGAGTTCAGCACTGGTGAAAAACGGGTCATTATGGTCTTAATTAAGCTTTTATCGATATACTTAGCTTGTTTGTTTGCTTTTTTTTCTCTGACGTAATTAATCTTCGTGAGTCTCGTTCTTCGGTTTCTTATTTGACCCGTATCTCCTTTTCGTGTCTTATTTACTGTTTTTTTGTTGTTGTTGTTGCAACAAGACACATACTGATAGCAGTTTTTATAACTATCAATTTGATGAAGAAATCTGAAATAGATATACGTGTCATCCTAAACGTAAAGAAACTTAATGAAATAATAGAAATTCGTCATTTTAAAACGCATACTATTAAAGATGCTTTACACATGATAACAGAAGGTTGTTTTATGACATCTCTTGATTACCTATTATAGTGTAAAGGCTCAAATAGACGGTACAATTTTCTAGATCAATTTTCTAAAAATAATATTGATCGGAATATTGTTGAAAAAACTACACGTAACAATTTAAATTTCATTATTGTTCAGCAACTTAATTGATTTGAAATTTTTGAAAACATACACACAGCAATATACAAAACAATATGAGCAACAATTTATATGCTCATATCGCGCGCCATGAGTGACTGTGAAGAAGAAATAATACTGAGTTGGTTATTATTTTGCAGTGGATTTATCCTCTGCAGGCAAAGTAAAATAAGAAGAAAACGAAAGGTATGGGTGAAGGATTGGCTCCTTCATAGAAATAAAAGAGGAGCGTACAATACTATTTTAAACAAATTACGTTTGTCTGACTTTGAGAGTTTCAGAAGTTACTTAAGAATGAATACTGACACATTCGACGTAATTATCCGACATGTTGTTTTTGTGTGTTTTCGTTTTGATTTCCTTCTTTGCAAGTTTTCAAATACTAATCAGAACGTTTAAAATGAATAGAACATTGAGCATGATCTTCAAACCTGGCAAAAACAAAAGGGTGCAGGTGGGTCTTCTTTGAAATAAAATTGATCCGTAGTGAATAAAATCAAACCAGTTTGATATTATTCAAATCAATTTTGAATATTGATTTGTGTTTTTGCGTCATGATTATATTATTGGTTTGTAATTTTTAAACAAAATACACATTGCAATTCAGGATCAATATTAGATCAATATTATTTTTAGAAAATTGATCAAGAAAATTGTACCGTCTATTTGAGCCTTAAGGATTGATCCTGAGTATCAGAAATACTTAAAGTTTAATCTTGAGAATTCACTATTTCAGTACGTATGCTATCCAAATGACCTTGGATCATGTCCTATAAAATTCACAAAAATTACATCTGTTCTCATGTCAGTGACACGGAAACAAGGTCATCCAATTTGTGGATATATTGATGTATAAATTTTTTTGCAAGATCGGTGTTTACATGCGCCATTAAAAACTAGGCAAGATGGAATAAGATCAGAATAAGAGTTTTCATTGTTATTTTAGAACAATTGAGGAAGTCTTATATTTTTGTATTTCACTGCATTTTGAATTTAATGGGTTCCTTTATACGATTTCTTCTACTTCACACCTTGTGAAAAATTAAATATTGTGGAAAAAATCTGCAATATGTGCGAATATGCAGTATTCTTTAATTCTTAAAAGTTGCTATTGAACTATTTGAAAAGAATAGAGTTGCGTTCACAGTGAATTTATCGCTCTAGGTTTTAAAAAAATCTTAATCCTTTAAGATTACAAGAGGAAGCTTGTCTTGTATTTTATTTGCTATTTGTGTTAACAGCTAAGAATTTTGGCTATTCCAGCCCCACGTTTTGCTAAATAAACCAAATAAACTAAATCCTTAACCAGATTTCACACACCATTAGAATTACGTATACCTATTTCGACCTAGTAAGAATGCTTTGTAAATGTTCATTAGTCAAGGACACAAATAAATCTTTATTAACGATAACAACAAAGAGAAATTGTTATTTTTCATGAAAAGCAATAAAACCTCTTTAAATAAAAAACCATTGTGACTTCAAAAAAGGGTTCGTTATAGAGAGAGAGCTTTTCCCCAAATTGGATTTTGTTCTTTAAAATGTCTAAATGATGTCAGGGTAAAGTAGCATCGACCCGAAAAGGCCAGGTTTTCACGAAGAAAGCGCCTAAAGAAAATATGTTATCTTCCATTTAAAAAGTAAAACAAGACTTCCCAAAAATACTTTCATATATTAGTTTGTCTTTTTTTATATTTAATATTTTGAATTTTTTCAATTACTTCGAAAGTCAGAGTTTGGTTTTTTAACTTGCAAAATGTTTTAGTACTTCATCTAAATTTTGAAAAATTTGCGAAGGAGAAAGTTTCCGAGGAATTATTTTCTTTTAGTCAAAATTATTCATACCAGGGCAACAACTATGTTTCCTGCCTTTTGTTGTTAAATTTCTCGATATGTATCATTAAGTTTCTATAATGATATTGTTCATTTCTATTTTTATTTGGCAAAAGCTTTTTGATATGGTATAACATCTACTGAGGTAGCTCTTATTTGTTCAATTCATGTTGACCTCAAAACATAGAAGATACTGTCTTTATTCTTTGCTTATACACTGATAAATTTCAAGGAGTCAATTGACTCCTAAAACATACTCTTTGCAAAAAGACTCCTTTACGACTCCGTTAAGGAGTCAAAATGACTCTCTAAAAGGTGTCATTTAAAATTATTTTACAATGACTTCTTTTGTGGGAGTCATTTTGACTCCTTTTAGGTACTCAAGGATTACATGACTCCTCAAAGGAGTCAAAAAGGTGTCATTAAAAATGAGTTCTAAAAAGGAGTCATTTGACTCCATTTGCGTTCAATGATTGTTGTGGACGTTCAATGATTGTTGTGGACGTTCAATGATTGTTTTGGACGTTCAATGATTGTTGTGGATGTTCAATGATTGTTGTGGATGTTCAATGATTGTTGTGGACGTTTAATGATGGTTGTTTTAGCAATTTATACATTTCTTTACTACTGTCGCTCATATCAGGTCCATCTGTTATGGATGACTTCCAATTATTAAACTTAGCAAATAATGCTAGAGTTTAAAAATCATTGTGTAGAATAATATTATTCCAGATTAAAACATATGTGAAAAATAGATAAGACTCGTGTTTAAAATAGCAAAAGCTTTTCGATAAAATCATTGCATTCCATTTTTATTTAGAGATTATTATTTATTTAGAGAGTGATAATAGATTTTAATATTTGTATAAAACAAATATATTACAATATTAAAATCAATTGGTAGACAATGAGAAATAAAAAATTAGATATTCTTAAAATATAAAACAAAGATTCATAATAGACTTTATCCTATCTGAAAGGAGAAGGAACTGACAAATGCGGAAAAAAAAAAGGCGACTTGCTGTGACGAAAACTTTGATAACTCAAATTGGGGGAATAGAGCGATTTGAAAAGCGATTGGATATCGTGAAATTTTAATATTTGTAAACATTTGAGCGAGATTTACTCTGGTGTAATTCTACTGTTCATTATACTTCTTTATATGACATTGAAATTTAACTTTCTCAGCCATTACTTTTGTAAGCGCTTTGGAGTTCTGATTACTCCTTTCGCAGGAATTAAAGATACCCTTAAATTGTATGTGTTTGTGTTCGAAATCGAATCGAAATCGAAGAAACTATAACAACGACGTTCTTTTCGAAATTCTTCATTTTCATTCACGACGAACTGGTGATACGAAGGTGAATTTGTTAATATAAAAGGCTTATTATTCGCGAAAGTTTAACATCACCTTCAACATTAAAACAGTTATGTCAAATCATGCTTTTGTGTTTTTCAGTGCGAAATGGTAGCCAAATTTCAGTGAAAACGAAGAGAGGAAAAAAGTATTTTTATTAAGTATATATTTACGTTAACACTGACAGTTTTAGCGGAGTCATTGCGACTCCTGAAAGGGAGTCATTGAACAATGATACCTAAGGGAGTAAATCAGATGATACAGAGAGCATCTTAAGGGAGTTATTTTGCTTTTAAGGGGTGTCAATTTCAATTTCCTTAAAATGACCACCTTGAAGGGAATCAATTTGACTCCTTTAAGTGATCATAAGTGAGGTAAGTTAAATGGCTCTTTAAGGGAGTCATTTTGATGCTCGTCGGAGAGTCAAATTGAAAAACAAAGCCACTTTTTCGCACGTTTTAAAAAATTTTACGTAAGCAATTCTTAATGGGAGTCTCAGATGTCACATAACGGTATAAAAGATTTTACACCTTTAAACAATAAAGATACGGTTATTAACTCTTAGGGGTACTTTCTTTGCTTTTTACTAAATAATTATTCTTTTGTATAGATATTTCCCTATATAACCACAAAAATTGTAAACTTATTTAATGCGACCGTACGATCGCATTGAATAAAAAAAACATCTACAGCTAATTTATTAACTTCACTGGTTCAATGGTTTCATTGGTTACATATACATATTTCATATAAGGAGATATGTAGTTGTACTTTTCTTGGATTCCTTTCTTGACGAAACTGAATGTGTCCGCGTGACTGACAGTTTCTTTCGTTTGTTTTCTTGTTCTTAAATAATCGGATATTAATATTCTATATGATAAGTTAGCTTGCTTACTCCTTAAATTTCTTTTAAAGAACAACAAAACACTGATGATGCCCACAAAACACGGTCGGCTATGCAGACAGTAACTAAATATGTTATAAGTACACTGTTTTTCTTTATCAGCCATAAACTTCAAATGAAAGTATTTGGGGAAAAACTAAATGATTTTGAATGATTAGCTACTATATTTTGATTACTTGTGACAGCTTTACTTCTTACAGTATACTTTTTCTTTAGATTCTTATTATGAAATTTTCCTGTCAATTTGATTGCTCTTATAAAACAGTCAATTACAAATGGCTCGTGCAATATTTTTGGAACTTTCATGCAATACATGGCAGCTTCGCTATTCAATGCAATATTTCTGGATGTGTATTAAAATTCAAAAATCAAAAGAGCTGTGCAAAAACATCAAAGTTCAACATCAAGACTTGAAGTGACTTTTGGATATCAATGCAAGTGAAAATAATCTTGCTGGTGATAGCAGTGATGATGAAGATGTTGATAATCAGTTTTTTGAGTTCGCACTGTATTATTGGTATAGTTTCATTTGTAAACGTCATTATTCGGCTGTATGTGACGTAATTTTTGAAAAGTCATCTTATTTAATCTGCAATCCAAAATTCAATTTTTCTTTGTGTTTCTTCTATTCTTACTATTTTCGAGACAAAATTGGTATTCATCTTGAATGAAATATTAATTAACACAAATTAGCGCCGTGAACTTTCTTCGTAGTTTTTCTTCATTCTCAGTCTACCTTTTGTTGAAAAGTGGGGGAGACAATCGAATTATAATGCATAAAAAAGAAATATTGTATATCGTAGAAATTAAAAAACACGCAAAAAATATTTATTGTTATGAAATATCCAAGTTTGTATATAAGCTATTTGCGTTTTCATGAATGTTTTTGTATGTATATATTCATAGTGTTTAGATGAAAAGATCAATACATGATTTTAAGTAAATGGCATTGTTTTCTTAATTATCTTGAGATCACCATGAAATCCGGGGGCAAGATCAGCAAGATGACTAAGCGTTGAGAAGTGCCTCAATATTATGATACTAGAATGGGAGTCATTTAATATTAACACATTATGCCCAGAAGGGCGTCATTTGATATCAGCGCAATGATGCTCTGAAGGGACTCATAGCGGATTGAAGCTCTTAAGGTGATCAAAAAATGACTCTTGTTTGAGCGTTAATTCAAAATGATACTCAAACGGGAATCACGAAATGAGAATCGTAAGAGAGTCATTTTCAAATGACTCCCTTTAGAGAGTCACGAATATCGTCATTTTTGAGAACTGAAAGGGAGTCATTCATGGTAATGAGAAGCTAAAGGGAGTAAAAAAAGATACTTGTAAGGGAGTCAAAATGACTCGCAAAAGGAGTCGCCACAGGCACTCTGAAATGACTCCCTTAGAGTTCTCATATTGACTCTATTAAAATTGTCAGTGTATGTTTGAGCTGGAAAGTAAAGAAAGTTTATTGATTTCTTTAGAGGTATAAAAATAGAAAATAGAAAGTAAAAAGTTTAAAAGTGTTTGAAATTGGTTTGAATCATTACAGAATATGGTTAATGTTAGTGAATTGAAAGCCTAATGAAAAGGGGGCTGTGTTTGGAAGTGTTCAAATCGGTGAACAAATTAACTTTTGAGATCTTTCATAAGGACTTTGAGGTAATGGAAAACAACAAGAGAAACTGAAGCAAATCACTACGGGTACCACAAACTTGCATGTTACAAAAGGAGTTTCTCGTTTTTCAGAGCAAGAGCATTTAAAAACTTCCCAACGGAGGCTCGATCAGCAAGAAAGAAAAATGAATTTTTAATGTTTTAAATGGGTTTTTTGTTGTTTATAACTGTTTTCCTCCGAGTATGAACTTCAAACTTTCAAACTTTTCAATCCTCCAAGTTTCTTTCAAATCTAACTTCTGATTTAGTTTTTATCATGGCGATGTTGCGGTCAGCATTTTAAATTTTCGCAGCAGGCATTTCAACGTTGTATCAACGTTGTGTTGAAGTTGATGTCCAACGTTGAACAAACGTTGATTAACAGTTGAAAATGAAACAAAATCCGACGTCAGATTTTCAACGTTGAAACCACGTCAGATTACAACGTTATAGCAACGTTGAAACAACGTCGAATAACGTTGTTTCAACGTTGATAATGCTAAAATTCAGCTAAAAATAGCTTCGTTTCACTTTATTGTCTGAACTGGTATCCGAGTAGATGATTCGTAATTTAATGTTGTTATTGACACAGACTTTCATCTTTAGCAAAGTGGATAGCGGCTAACCCCAGGAACTAACCGACACACAAAAAACAATCTTATTGTCACGCTGAAATTCTTTTGTCTTATTATAAGAACATATTGAACAAATAAATGAGACTTACCTTAAGTTGAAATTTATTTGGAATTTTATGAGTATTAGTTTCCAGTAACGATGAGAAAGATTATAGCGAAGAGAGCGCGGTAGCAAACAATCAGTGTTCATAAGTAATCAGCTTACAGAATGTCGATGAGAGATTGGGTAGGGTACATGCCCGGGTGGGCGCTATAATCTCTCTCATCGTTACTGGAAACTAATACTCATAAAATTCCAAATAAATTTCAACTTAAGGTAAGTCTCATTTATTTGTTCAATTTTATTTCATATTAGTTCCCAGACTCTTCGAGAGTATAGCGAAGATTTCACCAGTCATTCTGTAAGCTCATTAAAACAAGGAAGGAATAAAACAATTTTTGGAAAAATTGTTATCATAATAATAACTAATCTTTAATGTTTCTGTTAATTTCGTCTAAACACAGAACTACAATAACCTTCGGGCAAATTTTATCCATTCTTAGGAAATACAACAATACAGTTATATGAAACACGAATAAAACACGTAAGACTCGAGTCCTGTCAGTCATGATGCAGATGTACTTTTGCTTTACTGGATGTTTGAAAACACTTATGAGAATACTAGGTACCAGTTAAGTAGATAAAACTACTTTTAAACAGAAAATGTAACACAAGTTAATATTTCTCAAAAATTATAAGATATCAAAGTCCCTTTCGATGGTTCGGTTATATGTTTTTGCAAACATTCGTTCGTTCTTCTAACCGGCTGATTCGATGATTACTTTTAATGCAACGCCTTTTTCACTCGCCTTGGATTTTGCAGCAGCCCTGGAAGAATGAGTGGAATATTTCGTCACGTCTGTGCCTGCCATTTTTAGAGCATCTTTGCACCATCTGGCAATTGTGTCCTTAGAAACAGCTTTATGACGTTTTATAAAGCTTACATATAATTGTTTCTCATTTGGTGCAATTGTTTTGACCTGCTCAAGGTATTCACGGAGATGAGATACAACACACAACTTTCCTTCTGTAAAGCTTTTGAATTCTAAAGGTTTCATGTGGTTTCTTGGATTTGTCTGTTTTAGGATATCCATAATTGGAATATAGCCGAGACTGTCATTTATAAAAGTAATATTATCTCTCTTTATGCTATGAAATGGTCTGTGACCTTTGTCCACCTGATATTATCATCATGAGCATGCAAAGCTTCAGGCTTAACATCTTGAGTGACAAATTTTCAGGGGAATCAAACTGGCGGAAAAAATGGAAAACCTTATTCACATCCCAAACGATGGAATATTTGGGGAACACTGGTTTCAATTGAATTATGCCCTTCAGGAATCTTTTCAAGATTGGCAGTTTTCCAAGATTCACGCCATTTTTAAAATTTGTAACAGCTGAAAGAGCACTGCAAGCTGTATTAATTTGCCCATAGTTTTGGCCGGTTTCATACAGTCTCCTTAGAAACTTAAGTACATAATTGATACCAGATCCCAGCCATCAGTGATAACTTTTGGTGTAAAGGGTGTAGAAGTTTTGGAGCCTGTGGTAACTTCAGCAAGTCTTGAGAAGGAGGAAATGTTATTGGTTTCGTAATCAACATCTCTTGGAAGGTTGTGAACCATGGTTGGGTTTTCCACACTGGGACTATTACCAATGCTGTGGCTTGATGTGTCTGAATCTTTTGTAAGACTCTGCCTATTTGGCTGAAAGGAGGGAAAAAATAACCATTAGATGCAGACCAATTGAGTGCAAAAGCATTCACATATCTTGCATAAGGGTCTGGCCTGTAAGATACATAATTTTGTAATTGCAAATTAAGCCTGCTGGCAAAAAAGTCAATGTCAGGCTCAAAGTTTAATGCTTTTATCAAGTGTCTAAAAATATTTGGTTTAAGCTGCCATTCTGCTCCTTTGTATTCTTTTCTTGACTCAAAGTCAGCAATTACATTCATTTTTCCAGGAATGTATGTTGCTGTTACCCAAATCTTATTTTCCTCACAATAATACCACAGTCTTTTAACTATTTCATTATTAAGTGTGCTTTTGCTTGTGCCCATTTTGTTTAATGTGCCAATTATTATCATAAGTATTATCACAAAGGACACGGACATGCTTGTTTTTACAAAGCATATTAAAGGAACGCAATGCATAATAAATAGCTAAAAGCTCTCGTGTATTTATATGGTAGGATTGCTCTATTGTATTCCAAGGTCCCCCACATTTAATATTGTCACATGTTGCGCCCCATCCACCAGAAGAATTCAGGGAGTAATACCCAGTACAAGCATCAGTTTTTATTTATAGAGTATTAGGTGGGGGATGGATCCTATTTTTAAGAGTAGCTGTTTTCCACCATTTTAAGTCTGATATTGCTTCTTGGGGTAAAACACAATTAGCTTCATAATTCCCTTTATTCAGTTTTAGTGATTCAGATTTTACTTTTTCAATATTCTTATAATGCAATGGGGCATATTTCACGGCAGGAAAAGTAGATACCAAAGTACCAACTACTTTCGCAACGAATCGGATAGTGGGCTTTTTTATAGCCATTTGCTGCCCTACCAAGTATTTTAGGCGTTTTTCTCTTTCAGGTGTCAGTGTTATTGACATATCAATAGAGTTCAATACAAACCCTAAAAATGTTATAATTTGTTTTGGCTCAAATTCCGATTTAACTGGGTGAACAACAAACCCTAAACTTTGAAAGTGTTCAATTATTTTTAAAATGTTGTCTAAACAACTTTGATAAGATTTAGATTTTGTGAAAAAATCATCAATGTAACCACAAATTGGTACTCTATTTCCTCTAAGATTTGAAGTTGGCACTTTGGTGATCTTTGTGAATTTTCTTGGACATGGCCCAAGTCCATTAGGAAAGCAGGTAAACTGATATAATTGTTTTTCAAATTTAAAGAATTCTTATAAAAACACGCCTCTTAATCGAGATTTCATTTGAGGCATGGCCCAGTATTGCAGCCATTTCAATTGTTTTTTGATCCATGGTTTGTAGAGTTAACTTATCATTTTTCGTGTCATTAAGAATACTCAGATTAACATTCAAAGCTTTTTTGAGGGATTTTTGCACACTGACAAGTTTAAAATCCGCCTTTCTCTGGTTACTGTTGAGGAGTTTCCAGAGCTCAGTGTTCACTTTAGGTTGGTCAAGAATACAATTTTTTGGGCATGGATAAGACTTGAAAATTTTCTTCATATTTTCAAGAGGCTTTGTGCTTCCCCAATTAGCTGCAATAAGTTTTGCCAACTTATCATCAATGGGGTCATCTCTGTCTTCTTCAGTAGAGACAGAATCAAGTTTTTCACAATTCAGTTTTTTCTTGTCTCTTTCGCCTATGGCTAAGCTATCATTTGATTAATAGCCCTCAGTCTGACTAGCTCTTGTGTTAAAAAAGTCATGATCTTCCTCATGAAGCTCTCTTCCAAAATCAAAGTGTTCATCATCACGATCAGATTCGACTGTGTGCCTCACTGGGCTTGTGTCTATCCTCACTGGGACTTTCTTCCTCTTCTTAGGATGCTCATGCACTGGTGAGTTCTCAAGGCTGACACTTTTCCTTTTATGTTTCTTTTTCTTGGATTTGTTCGAGGTGGGGAAGGTGAGGATGATGTATCATCATCAGCAGCATCATCATCCTCACCATCCTCATTAGTTCGACTTTTTTGTTGCAAATTGTACAAACTGCTTGATTTTTCCCTCTTGCCTTTGTTCTTTAATTCTGACACATCATTTTTTAAACTGAGAACAATTTTTCTAAGGTCAGCCACTGTTTCCTGCAGGCATGTTTCCATGCCTGTGGTCGTATTTTCTCCCTCAGGATCAGCCATTTTTGAGTTACAAACTTTTTTTTTTTTTTTTTTTTTCTTTTTCTAGAAAGACCAACCAGTTTGCATCAGAAAATGAAAAATAATATAAAAGAAAAACTTATCTTTAGATTTCCTCGTGTTGATATCTACCATCTTGAACTTGACTGATTGCGCGCACGCCATGAACTGATTGTTTGCTACCGCGCTCTCTTCGCTATACTCTCGAAGAGTCTGGGAACTAATATGAAATAAAAATGTTCAGTCTTGCTTCAATTTAGAGATTTTTTAAAAAAGATTTTAATTCAAAGTTGTATTCTCTAAAGAATCTTCAATGAGTAATTAAGTAATAAAAAGTTTGTCGCGTCAAGAAAAGTCTTTGCTTAAGAAGTAATAACTTCGAATTCATTTAATTACATTCCCGAGAGCATCATAAAAGTTAAGAGACTTTGAAAAACTTTGCCGGAGATTAAATTTAAAAAGGAACACCGTCAGTTTAAAAATCCATTAGAGAACACTATTCCGTGGACGTTTCAAAATACTCCTTTTAAAACTATACAGTATGAAAATCTTTATGTTGTTTGTACCTGAACTTCATTATAAAAAATTTTACTTTGCCTTGCGAAATAATAAAAATATCTGTGTTTCCTTTTTATCGTCAGCTTGATAGTATACAAATTTTAGAATCATACAATCAATACAATATTTTAAATTCCACTAGTCAATTAAAAAAGTGGTCATCTATTGATTAATAAACTGAGTATAAGCTGATGAGGATGATCAGCTGTGCTTCAAGATTCCAGAGCTTTATAAAAACAGGATAGCTTACCTAGGAACATTAAATAGAAAATTGTATTATATTTAGAAAAGCACTAATAGAAACCTTACGCATTTTTTTAAATCGATGTAAGCATACCGTTTTTGTAGTCGTTCATATCTGATTTGAAGCATCAAAAACTGCTTATTTATCAAGAATGACTACTAAGAATATTAGTTTCACGTTGATTATCAGTTTGGATCATAAATGTGACGATTTCAGGGAAAAGGATAACAATCGTTTAAGCGATTTAAATCGCTCAATCGATTTTGGGATTTTGAAATCCCAAAATCGATTTAGGTAAATCGATTTTTCCAAATTTAGAATCTTAAAATCGATTCTAGTGAATCTTAAAATCGATTCTAATGAATCTTAAATCGATTCTTGTGAATCTTACAATCGATTCTTAAATCTTAAAATCGATTATTAAATCTTTAAATCGATTCTTGTGAATCTTAAAATCGATTCTTCTAATGAATCTTAAAATCGATTCTTGTGAATCTTAAAATCGATTCTTGTAAATCCTAAAATCGGTCCTAAATTCCGGGAATCCTAAAGTTTGGTATTGACGAATACCGTATTTTGTTTTTTTCTTGTGTGTGTTTCAGTTTCTATTTGAGGGCAGTTTCTATTAGGCTAGTGTCAATAATATATATTATTTTATTTGGCCAATATGATCCCAAGTGATAATAGGCTCATCAGTTCAATATCAAAACTGCAGCTTCTATTCGAGTTCGGCTTCTATTTGAGAAAATACGGTAATCCACAAAAAATGACAACTAACATGTTTACGCATCAAATTGCACGCTGGGTAAAAAAACATTAAGTTGCGTGCAGTTACTAGTAATTTATGCCCTGAGTCTATGTTGTTATCGGTTTCAATCGTTGATTACCGTTAGCCTGTGGAAAAGTAAAAGAAAATTTGTTTCTCGTGTTTCTTTTATTCTCTATTAACAACTCACCCTTTCCAAACAGTTTCGTTTTATCAGGATTTCTTGGATATCATTTGATTTCGTTCGCCATAACAAACCATGTGCTCCGTTTTCATACTGACAGTTTCATAAAATATGAACGTGCGCTGCGAACGTTTTACATAAAATTGATTCTTTACAGAATGCTGAATCAACCAAAGGCGGTTGATGTTCATCCTTCGTAGATTTACGCGCTCAGAGATTTGCTTTCAATTTTCAAATTTCCTATGTTACACAGCGTGCTAACATCCTTTTTACGCTAACACTGACAAAAAACAACGAATTATTCATTACAAAAGGTCTTGTTTTCCATTATTTTCAGTAAAAAGTGCTTAGATCTATGTTTTTTTTAAAATGATTTTTCAGCGCATCATACAAATGGAGTTCGTCGATAACGGACTAATGGTTTGATCTCGAAATAAAAAATCGCTTCATTAGGAATCGAGAATCAGGATTCAGGAAAATCGATTTTGGGATTCAGGAAAATCGATTTTGGGATTCAGGAAAATCGATTTTGGGATTCAGGAAAATCGATTTTGGGATTCAGGAAATCGATTTTGGGATTCAGGAAAATCGATTTTGGGATTCAAAGAAATCTTAAACGTTCGATTGAAAATCCCAAAATCGATTTATCTGAATCGCTTATTTTGTCTAAAAAATCGATTTAAGAGAATCACTTAAACGATTGTTATCCTTTTCCCTGAAATCGTCACAAATGTTCTTGATTCTTTTAAGTTTTACAGCCGTACTACAACCTCTTCTATATCCATATATTCGACAAATAAACTTTCACAGATCTACACATGCGTCTGCGCTTCCATTTTTAAAACAACTACGGAAAACCTAAGAACGTTGCATAAGACTCATATGAAACAACATTTCTACCTTGGCATCTGCAATTTTGCAATATGTAAATTATTCCTTTCACTAGAGCTTATAATTTACACTTTTAGAGTCTTTTCAAGCAAAGTACTTGTATACAATGAATATAGTATGAGTTTAGACTGTTAAATCATAAAAAGAATGTAAGTTGGCAACATTAATGATTTGAGTGGCTATTTCCCATCGACAAAAATTGGTCTAGGTTTGGAAAGTGAAAAAAAAAGAAAAAAACAAGATGCCCTACCGTGCAGAAGTATTCCTGCAGATGACTGGAAGACTTTCTGAAGGTCTTTCAGAAAGAACTGATATTAATTCACGCTTTAAAAAGATATGCATAAAGCGGAATGATGTTTGCAGTATTTTACATTTTACCTTTTAGCTACGATAACTATTAAACTTTGTTGTTTCATATAAAACCGCAGTCTTGCATCAATTTAGAGATTTTTTTTCAAAAGATTTCCATTCGAAGTTGCACTCCCTAAAGCATCTTCAAGAAGCAATTAACTAATTAAAAGATTATCGCGTTAAGAATAATCTGTGCTTTAAAAGGTGAATGTTTGTTCACGGTTTAAAACAATATGCATAATGTGGTATGATGTTCTTTGTGTTTTACAGTTTATCTTGTAGCTGTGAAAGAAGTAATATTTGTTATTTCATATAAACTGTACTGTTTTGCATCATTTAGAGATTTTTTCAAAAGGTTTTTATTCATAGTTATATTCCCTAAAGCAACTTTAAAAAGTAATTAAGTAATGAAAACTTTGTCACATTAAGTTTTGAATGGAAATTCTGTGGCGTAAATAGTAATAACTTCGAATTCATTTCATTACATACACGGGAGCATCATAAAAGTTAAGAGACTTTGAAAAGTTTTGCCGGAGATCAAGCTTAAAAAGGAACACCGTCAGTTTAAAAATCCATTAGAGAACACTCTTCCGTGGACGTTTCAAAATACTCCTTTTAAAACTATACAGTATGAAAATCTTTATGTTGTTTGTACCTGAACTTCATAATAAAAACTTTTACTTGGCCTTGCGAAATAATAAAAATTTCTGTGTTTCCTTTTTATCGTCAGCTTGATAGTATACAAATTTTCGAATCATACAATATTTTAAATTTGACTAGTCAATTAAAAAAGTGGTCATCAAATGATAAATAAAATAGCTAGAAGTTGATGAGGAAGATGAGCTGCGCTTCATGATTCCAGAGCTTTATAAAAACAGTGTAGCTTATCTAGGAACATGAATTTAAAAATTGTATTATATTTAGAAAGACTAATAGAAACCTTATGCATTAAATCGATATAAACATACCCTATTGGTAGTCGTTCATATCTGTTTTGAAGCATCAAGAACTGGCTTATTTATCAAGAATGACTACTAAGAATATTAGTTTCACGTATATTATCAGTTTGGATCATAAGTGTTCTTGATTATTTTAAGTTTGACAGCCGTATAACCTCTTCTATATCCATATATTCAACCAAGAAACTTTCTCAGATCTACGCATGCTTCTATGCTTTCATTTTTAAAACAACTACGGAAAACGTAAGAACGTTGCATGAGACTCACACGAAACAACATTTTTGCCTTGGCATCTGCGATTTAGCCATATGTTAATCATTCCTTTCACTAGAGCTTATATTTTACACTTTTAGAGTCTTTTCAAGCAAAGTACTTGTATACAATGAATATAGTGTGAGTTTAGACTGTTAAATCATAAAAAGAATGTAAGTTGGGAACATTAATGATTTGAGTGGCTATTTCCCATCGACAAAAATTGGTCTAGGTTTGGACAGTGAATACAAAAAAACGAAAGCCGGTTGTAATTGCTTTCTTGCTTTCGCAGAAATCTAATAATCGGGAAGATCGAATAAGTGCAGGTTCGAATAAGCGGGAGGCGACTGTATGCATCTTTCAGATCGATTCTGCACATGAAATCTTGTTCCCTCAACATGTCCTTTAGCAAATGCAAACCTTCTATTTTTAAGTGCAAATATAGGATGACTCGGAGAACGTTCATATCTCGAGAAAAGCTAAAGCAGGCGCAAAATCATCTGTGAATAACTATAGACCAATATCCGTGATCCCGGCTATATGCAAGGTACTTGAAAAAGTTGTTCTTAGGCAATTAACGGAACACCTGGAAAAGTAGTAGCTAATTTGATAAATCATAACCAAATCGGTTTCAGTCCTCGTCGCTCCACTTGCTGTTACCATTTTTATAGAGATTGTGAAATTAAAAGTGAGTGAAGATAAAATAGTAAGAGTTGTGTTTTTGGACCTGACAAAAGCATTCGACATGCTGAGTCATGGGAAACTGTTGTAAAAATTAAAGAATTTTGGAACTGTTGAACAAGTATGCGAGTGGTTCACCGATTTTTTGTTTGGTAGATTTCAACAAGTGCAATATAAAAACTTTCTATCTGGCGAAGAGCCAGTCAATAGTGGAGTACCACAGGGGTCAATTTTAGGCCCGATGTTTGTTTATAATGTTTTCAATGATCATTCTACTGTTGTGAATCATTCTGAAGTAGTAAATTATGCAAACGATACCGTTTTATTTGTTGCTGGGAGAGAAACATCATTGAAACTCGCCTCTCATCTGATATTAAGTGCCTTTTATGGAGAATGAATTAATTTTAAATCTTGGAGCCGGAAAAACTGAAGCGATGTTGCTTGGTTCGAAGAATAATCTCTCGAAACAGATCAGCCTATCGAATATAACCTATGGTTTTCAAACTGAAAGAGTAGCATCCACGTATAAGTACCTGGTTTAAGTATCGTTGAATTTAAAAAATAATTTCGATCTAACCTATCGCAAAGCTTCTGGAAGATTGAATTTATTACATCACCTACGACCATTGGTTACAGAGAGAGCCACACTGAATATTTTCCCAAAAATGATCCAACCAGTTTTAACTTATTGCGCATTTGTAAATCTTAAGAAAACGCAAACACAACTATTGAAGCTGCAATCTTTACATAGATGAGCATGCAAAATTATTGGTAAATCCCTCTTACCACCTGATACTGTAAAAATGATGGAATTGCTACAGATTTGTAGATATTTCTGAAATGAAAATGAAAATTTTCATGTAACAAATAAATAAATAAATTAAAAAGCAAATAAATAAATAAACAAACAAATAAGCAAATAAATAAACAAATAGATAAAAGATCGGTTACGTCATTTGAACTAGCGAGATTCGTGCACTAACTTTATGTTCTCAATGAAGAATTCATCAAATATTAAAAAATAAGTATACAGTATGTTAAAATGTAATGGGTTATTTTAGACCTATTCTATCCTGTTCTATTCCATTCTGATGAATGTTGTTCAACAACTTCAAACTCTTCATTTTATTTTTCAGTTGAATCTGACACGATTTGAAAAAATCCAAAAATTACAGAAAAATGAAAATTGTTGAACACTTTCCATCACTTGCATTGTTGATGTATGCTGCTGTTCAAAACAGTCACATGGCTGATTATGGAATTGCCAGGAATGATCGCCAACGAAAAGCATTCTTTCAGAAAATCACTACAGATTTCATATTAAAGAAAACGCCAATTGAAAAACATGAATTCTGTCAGGAGATTTGTTGCACAATGAAATGTCTTGAAAACAGCAATTGCTTATCGGTCAATTTATATCTTGCAGATGGAAAGTGCGAACTACTTGATGTTGATCGATCAAGTAAATTAAAGACTCATAATTTCTTGCGAAATGACGGCTGGGCATATTATGATGCATTAGTTGTAAGTTTAAAATAAATTACATTTTCAAATATTTCATAATTTTCCGCAGTGTTTTGCCGTATCTCCTTAATCTTTGGTTTAAATTTCGCGAATTTCTGAACGATCGAACTTATACTCAAATAGAGTAATAAGAAAATGCAGTAGTCCAAAGCATTGCCATTTTTGCTAATCCCATAAGTTGCACTTAAACAGTAAGAAACTAGTATCCCGTGTAAAAATTTTTTACGGGTTTTAGTTCTGAAAATGACGTCTCAAAAATGGTGTTGAAAAATTAATTTACAAAATGATAAACAGAAAGTGCATCAATGTTGAAGTCACTCCTTCGTGTCAATGACGCGGACCATAAAAATGCCACTTATTTTCTTAGAAGTTCTAGATACGCGCTGTGCATCCGCTATTTTCACTCTCTAAAATATATTTTATCCTGTGTAAAATATTTTTAAGGGTTTTGATTTTAAAAATGACGTCTCAAAAAATGGATACCAAAATTTTAATCACGGAACGATGTTTAGAAAGTACATCCATCTGATCTGAAAAATTCAGTAACCGCTACCGAGATGTCGGCGATCAAACATCACAGCCCTGTTCACCAATGTTGTGGACCCTCAAAAATGTAGTTCTCGAGATATCTTCCGAAAAGCGCCTTGTTTGATTCGAGATGCAATGCAATGGTTCCTCGTGATAAAAAAATGTAACGTCAAAATGGAAAAAAGTACTCCTCACCCTTTTAATTAAAACTCTTTAGGTATTCCAGCTAAAGCATTTTTACGTGTTCATTATCAACACTGCGCCTCTGAACGTAAACATCTTCTTACTTGGAAGATCTGAAACACATAAAAACTACTCATTAAGCCCTTTCACAATACGATAAAGAAATAAATTGTGCGTACATGAAAACAACAGAAAGACTGAAATGGCCGTGACTGTTCATGGAACCCGCAACGTAAACAGAAGCCAAACACGTAAGTCGTAAACGTGTCAAAATATGAATTATACCTTCTAGTGATTTTCTTTTTACGAAGCTAAGATCGGATACCAATATAGAATATTGTTTTTCACCAACCCAGAACGTCATCAATTAAAACAATCATATTCATTTCTTCAATCGCGTATTATTGTTTTTGTCTCTGTCTTCCCTAAAGGAAAAGTAATGATGCAGAAACCTTGTTCATACTATAGGAAAAACAAAACAAACAAACAAAAAAGTTCAAAAGCGTAACTTACCCAAGAAACATTAATAAATCTTCGTGCAATAATTTCGTTAATAACTTTGTTGTCTTGAAACTTTTCAAATCAGGAAATGAAAACTTGCTGGCGAACGAACGCTGCTATCGTTTTTTGATCTCGCGAATAATCAAAACATTTGAAACGATTAAATGCAATGCAATGTTTTCCCCTTATACTAATCGTAGAAAAATATTAACCGCCGTGGTCTGACACTCTATTATGAATAAGTGACCGCAAAAACGACCGGAAATTTTAGAGAGTGAAAGCGTGAAAAAAGCGGATGCACAGCGCGTATTAGTATATAGATATTCTTAATAATCATGGACGACGACAAAACCCAATATCAATAATCCATTAGCTAAAGTCACTGAAAAACGTTTGCTCATCTTCAGCATTTGGCTCATTGTTTAAAACTGGCAGTACCAAAAAGCATAGCATTTTTTTTCTTTTGAAGGCAAAGTCATGTGATACAACATTGAAAGCGTATTTTCATGCTGAATTGATTTATGCAACTTATTTACTTGTAAACTTGCTCTTGTCCAGCATTATTCCTAATTACAAACAATTGTAAAAAACAATGGAGATAATTGTTTTCACTACAAATTGACATTTTGGTACATCATGACACACCATTGAACGCGAAATTTTATGCTGTTTCTATTTCTTGTGTTCAGTTGGTCTCATTGTGAAAGAAAATTACTTGCAAAAACCTAAAAATTTTCATAAGGGTTACGGTATTTTATCAATATGAAATGTTATAAGGCTTCCAAAAAAAAAAAAAAAAAACAATAAAACACCTGTCACTTATCCGTTAATCAGTTAATTTTTAGTAAATGATGCCACACTTAAATCCTTTCAATAAACTTTTCGTGACACTAAAACTATTTCTGCCATTATATTCCATCCACTGAAAAACCTTCACCATATCACAAACAAATTTAATAATTGTATACTCAATGTACCTAATGACGTCATAACAATAGAACAATAGGCTACCTGTTCATAAAAATTAAGTCAAACTGTACAAAATAGAACAAGGACCAACTGGTCTAAATTTCAACAAAAAATATTGAGTCGTTCAGATTTTATGGAGGGGAAGCCCTAATGCCGAGAAATCCAGAAATGATTATCTTTTTCGCTTCTTCTGTATCAAAGACACTAAAAATCTTTTTTTAAAAATAATACAAGATTCGCAAATATGCGACCTTATATTTCCCCAAAGTTGCAAATTTTTGCCAGTTATTGCGTGTACATTGAGAAAAACCATGAGAAAAACGTATGATGAAACAATTACAGCATAACTACCATCCACCTAATGTTCATAGTCAAATGATAAGGCTTGTTATATAATTTTTGCCGATGAGTTTAAAAGTGAGAGGTTATTATATGGGCACTTAGCTAAAAGTTATATGACCTAAATGCGACTAATATTTCCCCTTAAACAACTGAGTATAGTGCGTTCACTCTAACTTGGATAATGTCCTTTTGCACGATCTGGTGGAAATTGAGCGTCAATTCCCACAACACTTAAAAGTCATTGATCGTCTTTTGTCTTGATAAGGGTAGAAAAAGAATTTTTAAACTTTTAATAAGCGTTCTGTTTCATTACTTTAACGTGTCTGATAAAAATCATTAACGATTATCCAAGTTAGAGTGAACGCACTATATACAGTGTGTTTCGTAATGTTGAAAGTGGAAATTTTAAAGCTGTTTTTTTAAATGAATATACCAAATTTCAAAATAATTTTTACACCGTTGGAAAGCCATTTTCAAGCTCTTTCGGCTAGTATATTTTTGTGAAAAATGAAAAAGTGGGTTTTGAAAAATTAAGGAAAATGTCATCGGAAAATTGTTGTCCTTTAAAAGAAATTTAAGGAGTAAGCAAGCTAACTTATGATATTGAATATTAATAGCCGATTATTTAAGAACAAGAAAACAAACGAAAGAAACTGTCAGTCACACGGACACATTCAATTTCGTCAAGAAAAGAATCCAAAAATAGTACAACAACATACATCCTAATATAAATATGTATATGTTACCAATGAAACCAGTTAACCAGTGAAGTTGATAAATCATAGATGTTTTTTTTATTCAATGCGATCGTACGGTCGCATTAAATAAGTTTACAATTTTTGTGATTATATAGGGAAATATCTATACAAAAGAACAATTATTCAGTAAAAAGCAAAGAAAGTACCCCTAAGAGTTAATAACCGTATCTTTATTGTTTAAAGGTGTAAAATCTTTTATACCGTTATGTGACATCTGAGACTCTCATTTAAAGAATTGCTTAAGTAAAGTTTTTTAAAACGTGCGAAAAACTGGCTTTTTTTTTCGATTTGACTCTCCGATGAGCATCAAAATGATTCCTTTAAAGAGCCATTTAACTTACATCACTTATGATCACTTAAAGGAATCAAATTGACTCCGTTCAAGGTGGTCATTTTAAGGAAATTGAAATTGACACCCCTTAAAAGCAAAATGACTCCCTTAAGATGCTCTCTGTATCACCTGATTTACTACCTTAGGTTATCATTGTTCAATGACTCCCTTTCAGGAGTCGCAATGACTCCGCTAAAAGTGCCAGTGTTGGTCCGCTTCTTTTTCTAATTTATATTAATGATATCCCTAATGCCTTTGAATTTGGTAAATCCTGTCTTTTATGACAAGTTCTGCAGCGATGCAAAGAAATGCTATTTTGACCGTGCTACTGCAAGAATATTAAGTCAAAATATGTGAAAAAAAAAAAAAATTGTTAGAGTAATAATAGTTTTGTCATTTAACCTTGCTTTTATATTGACTCGCTTACACAGAAGAACCAATGTAAATTTTGGAATTGGAAATAAAGCGATTATTATTATTATCTATATATTATTTTGCAAATGATACTAGTGTTTTATACTCTGATCAGAGTCCTGTGATCTTAGAAAATCAAATCAATCATGATTTGATTAAGTTGGTAGATTGGCTGAATGCAAACAAAATTGTATTGAATGTAGCAAAGACCGAAGCCCTTCTCTTTAAGAGTCCTAGAAAAACAGTCGATCATGACATTAGATTGATCCTCAATGACACTTAACTTAAATTTAAATCACATGCCAGATATCTTGAAGTTGATGACTCGCTTTCTTTTTCTTTTCATTTAAACAATGTTAGTGCTAAACTTGGTCAAGCTAATGGAATCATCATACCTCTAGATCCGCCACTGGTTATGGTAAATTTAAATCACTTGTTAAATCATCACTATAAAGCCATTACTAAGATTTTTCTTACCTGATCATATACACGTTACTAGTATTATTTTAATTTATTCCAAAAAACTACTTTTTCTTTTTTCTTTTCCAAATTTTTTTTGTTGTATTCTGCATAAATACTCAGGTGGCTACCTCCTTTGATTAGTCCCGACTATATGGGGTAGTGTCCTGGCCTTTTATTCTATTGGAGTTTTGTAATTTGTCAGTCATGTAATCTTTGGCAAATAAATTGAAAATTGATTGATTGATTGACATCATCATCGTGCTTGCTTTCTCAGTTCAGTTGGGCTACATTACATCAGGATCATACTGAATAAATCTTCAGCCTGGTTATTCAGAATGAATTTTCACCTTTGCACTGGAATCACAGCTTCAATGGTTTGTTGTTCCAAGCATTTAATTACCAATACCATCATCATAACACATATCAACACAAAAACAAAAACACATAATACCAATGTTTTTTTTTTGTTTTGTTTTTTACACGTTCATTCAAAAGTCTTAACAACTTTTTAAGAAATAAAACGATTTATTTCCATCATTTAACGTTCCATCTATTGAATCATTAAAGCTAGCAGAAAACATCTTCAAAATCCCATCTGCACTGACACTGACTGAACTGGAAAGATGGCATACACTTTACTGAAAACTAGCCTCTAATCTTATCTACCTTGGCTAGGCCAGAGTTCAATACTGAACTGCGGCTATAAAAGTGAACGAAAAGGAGAAGGAGAAGAAAATGCCGGTTTTAACATATGTTTCGCCCTACGGGGAAATATATAATGATACTTAAAAGTATCATCAAGTTATCACAGTTTCCATGTTTTCCATTTTTTCTTTGTATGAGTGTTAATTGTTAATTAATTGTTAATTGTTCTTTGTATGAGTGTTAATTAAGCCGCACTATTGTGGCCCGTGCTTAAAATTAAGCCGCATTTAATTCAGACTATTTCTTTGTTGGCGGCTTAATTAAGTGCGCGGCTTAATTTCGTGTAATAAGGTAATCTAAGGGAAATTCGGGAAAATGCAACATCAGTCGATTCTCCTGCGCCATTTTGATTTGTTTTCTTTGTTTCTTTCTTTCATACAAAATATTAGATAACATCATTATCAATTGATCGATGTCAGTGGAATTTTAATAGAATAGATTTGAAATAATTTGTTTTCATTTCTAGGTAGTCATTGTCGTTCTAAAACTATCAGAAACAGATATTAATCAAACTGTTTTTTTATGTATGTTTTAGTATTCCAACGAAACTATAAACGTTCAAGCTGCAGAGAAACCTAATTGCATTGGTTAGTATCTAAAATAAAGCTCAAAACTTTGATATTAGTAACACTACTCAAAACTTGTAAACTTGCTGATAATTTTGAGACACTTGGGTTTTGAACCTTATCTAGCTAAAATCAAAACTATTGGCTGGCTTGTAGTGAGTGGAAAGGGTGCTTAATACTAGGAAATTTATGAAGATACAATCGCAACTACAACTCGAGTTTGCAGTTTTTCGGTTGATACGCTCTTTAAGAAGATGCGTGTATCATTTCATATACTTACTTTGATCCTTTTCTTGCAACAAATCGAAATCCTACTGTAATTAATCTCTATTTTATTCAAATGTTATTGTTGCCAAACCTTCATCTGAAAAGCATAGATTCTAGTTAACGTATCACTAACAGACACCATTAAAGTCTCTGCGGTCTTTAGCGTTAAAACAGGTTTGGGTGCTGCAAGTGAAAAAAAACCCTAACAATTCCTTCGAAAATTTGTTTCCACTTTTCAAAACTTTATTTTCCAAAAATGTTTCAAGTGTAACATCTGATAGAATTTTTTGGATTTCACATTGACCTATGTGGAAAATTATTAAGCTGCTTTCGTAATATGCTTATAATATTTATAACTTTATTTTATCAGATAACCCATTCACCATTAACTTCAAACAAAAGACGACGGAAAACATCCCAACTCTGTCGCCAGTGTCGTTGCCTGAAATGAGTGAGATGTCTGTCTGCTCATGGTTTCAAATTAATGCACTCCCAGAAGGCGAAAATGAAAAAGCTTTATTCTTTTATTCAACAACAGACTATAATGAAGCGACATGTTGCTTGGAAAATCCTCTGACAATGCTGTTCAGTGGAGACTCAATCGATGGAGTAATACGTGAAGACGAATTTGATATCACTGGGAGTATTACCTTCGTTCTTGGAGAATGGAGCCATTTATGCTGGATCTGGAAAAGTGATGGACAAACAAAATTTTATTACAACGGTAAACTATTTAAAGAAAAAACATCTGGATACCAGTCTTTCAAAAAGTCGCTTCCAAAAAGTTCCGGTAGTTTCCTTCTTGGTCAAGACATAGATTTTTCGGTAATCAGCGATGAGGAAAACATGTTTGAAGGAAAAATCACCCATTTTTATGTTTACAAACGTGAGCTCAATTATACTGATGTGAAAAAGCTGTTTATTATGAATCCACCTGCTGATGATAAAGTGATAGACTGGTGTTCATTTGAAGGCACAACGAAAGGGACACATATTGTGGAGGAAGCAGGTATGAGCCATATATCTGTTTTACTTTTTGATTACTGAAAATGGCAACGAAAAAGTCTACTTTATTGATTTCCATCTGCCTAAAAGGAACCTTTTTCTTTCAGTAACGACGAGTTTATTTTTAATGAAAGGAAAATGAAAAATAAGAGAATCAATCTCAAAAATCAAAACATAAATATTATTCACTAGACTCTATTCTTCACTCACAAAAGTTAGTTGACAACCGAAGGTAATTTCTAGAATGAAATCAACGGCTCGACGATATAACATTTTGATTAATGAAAGGGCACTCAGCTCTAACGAGATACGCTGCATGTAATGAGAGTATCGACTGACCCTTTCTCAAATTCTGCTACACGCATTAGCCAATCTATGTCAGTTCTATCTAAAAGTCTTGCTCTCTTTGTTAACTCCATAAATTCTTATTTTACCATAACCCTGACAGACACTAACACTAGCAATCAGCCTTGCACTAAATTCCTCCATACAGTCTACCAATGTTATGATAATTTTGAACTTTACAATATGATTAATAGTTTATTGGTGAATACACAGTGGCATTTTGTATCATTTTAGGTTTTAAGATAATTAATCTAACTCAAGGTAAGCCAACGAATTCAACATTACCAAAGAATTCGTCCTTTGAAAGCTCTAAAGGTAACGACGGCTTGAATCATCCTAATCTCGGCAAATTCAGTACAATGGAGGAATTGAATCCATATTGGTTGGTCAATTTGCTACAAAGCGCAATCATTATTTCTGTCAAGATTGATCCTGCCATGGAATGGGAAAATTTTATACACACAGATATCAAAACCATTGATAATGCTGGAAATGAACATATCTGCTATTTCGTAAACGAAACTTTGGGAAGTAAAGAATTTCATGAAGCCTGTTATGAGCTGCGAGAAGCTCGCTACATCAAAGTTCAGAAGCGTGGTACAGGAGTATTGGTTTTTTGTGAATTCACTGGGTTTGGTTATTACGTTCCACAGAAATTGCCAATTTGAAGAAAGAATTGAAACAGACAGCAACCAAAACAAAAGTAAAGTAAGATCACTGAAATAACTAATTTGAAAAATCCTAAAGCCTAAAGGGATATCTAAAAGTTTTGATATTCATCGCTGTGCTTCGTCACCCTGTCTTGATGAGAGAGACTCCTAGATGGGGAAGCAATTTGTCGCAAGGGATGGAAGTTTCCCTTGTGCATACTTCTTTCCATACTGATAATGAAAATATCAATATTAATATTTATTCGTATTTAAAAAGGCAAGTAAAATATGACCTCATTCGTTATATAACGTTTCACGTTTTTTAGTTCCTTTGTGTGAGCAAATTTGAGAAGCACTGAAGTATAAACTTTATATCACTTGCACGTGTTCCCATTTCAGAAGGTCCTTTTGTGACATAAGGAACATTTTCTGAGGTTCCTTTGGGTCCTTTAGAGATTATTTGAAATGCGTGCGTTTTAATATGAATGAAAAGTCCTTGCAAGACCGATTTTAACTATCCTAAACGGTCTACGTTGTTCTGTATTCTACTATTCTACGTAAAGATTATGTTTAAAAGCCAGTACCAACGGAGTGTACATATGCCCAGTAAAGTCATGCGAAAGTGAAGGATTTAAAACGCAAAGGGGTTGCAGAAAGCACGTTTTTATGAAGCACTGTTGGTTTTACTTTTTTGACGACAAACCTGACGTTACTACCATATTTCCAGAAGTAGCAACCCGTCTCTCCACTCAAGAGAAATTTAAACGAAACAGCAGGTCTTCAATGCCCACGTTTCCAAAAAACTGTAACATCGGCAAATCAATCTCTAAATGGTTGCAGAGTCCTGGTGGAGGAGGCAAAAGCCTATGTCAAGCAGGAGAAATAGCAGCGAAAGTACTGAAGTATGCAAAATTCTGTTGTGCGGACGTTTCGTCGTCATGGGAAATGCCGGAATGTGTATAAGACTATTGTATTGGATCGGTAACGATGCTTTCTGATTTTTTAGACTACCTGAAGGACCCGTGGAAAAATTGGTCGTTCAGGTATTATTGGCTACATGAACGCTATATCTCATACGCTCGATTACAGAAGGAGTAATGCTATCAAATCCGAGAACATATCCGTATTTATCGCAGCCGAAATATATCTAGACAGAGTGAAAAAGTGCTTAGCAAAGCAAATGAAGATTGAATGGAACACGATTTTAAGCATGGAATATCTTTCAAGTATCAACTGCTGGGCAACGTTTGAAGACATGCAAAATGTAATTCCATTTCATGCTGACAAGTTTTCTCAAATTCTACTTAATGCTAGATTTGAGACGGCCGTTGTTCCGGCACACGATTTATCGTTTTGTACTTCCTTCGTTGTAGCAGTGTTATTTTTTATGGTAAAGGCAAGTCGACCGATGTCATATCAGTACTTAACTGTTAAAATGGTGCTCGACGTTGGAAATGAAGGCGGAATAATCGATCAAACTAAATTCAAGACAAATTATAAATATGGATTTGACAGTCTCATTATTTCAAGGAGAGTTGTTGATATTTTAATGGATATATAGCTTGTATTAGGACACGATTAAACCCTGTTTGTGACTACCTTTTAATAACCAGGAATGGCACACAGCTCAAGCAACTTAGTGACGTATTTGGTCGAATTGTTTACCAAGCCATTGGAAAATACATAAATCCAACACGATATCGACAAATTAACGAGACAGAAAGTATTTCAAAACTAACAGAACAAGAACAAGCCGCTCTATCACGCGATTAAAAACACACATCACATGTAGCAAGAATACACTATCAGAAAATGCAGTCAGCTGAAGTTGCACGCCAAGGTCAATTTTGTATGCAAAAGTTGCTGGCAATCAACGTAGGGGATCATTTGCCGCCAAATATTAGCGCCAACACCAAAGTTACGGCAGCCAACATCAACGAAATCAACAAAAATAACAATAATCAAAATAGAGGGAACGAAACCCAAACTGTGGATATCCGTGTTAATTCTGAAGAAAGAACAAACGGCAATGTTCACAAACGCCAAAATAAAGTCTCGTTCTCCACTGTAGAAGATTCGTTTTTATCATATGGCATTAAAAAGTACGGCGCTGGTAAATGGACGGCAATTTTGCGCGATCCGGATTATTCTTTCCATCCTTCTCGGAAGCCAAGTACTTTAATGGTCAGAGCAAAATGATAAAGTTGATATTAAATTAGTTGTATCTACTATGTTTGAGTTTATTTCGCAGGTCAAATAGTTTTTCTTAATACTTAAAGAGTCTGTATGTAAAAAGACTTTCTCTTTCAAATAACAGTTGCTATACAACCATGTTTTTCAAGTTTAAGAAAGGCATGTTAACAAACACTGGTGAGATATTTTCAAAGCATCGTTTGAACATAGAAGAGAAAGACCGTTTAAAATCGATATTTGCTCTCCGGAAGATAACAGGACCAAGAACATTTTGTTTCGCCAAAATACATCAATGTGAAGGCTTAATGGCAAAACTGATATTCATTAGAAGAAATAACAAGCTGTTTTTAAATAAACACTTCGTAGTACTATTGAAAATTTGTAATGTATCTACAAGAAAGAAAACCTCACAAAACTAAAAGATTTGACTTTGAACAATATGCCTTACCTCCAATTAAAGGGCAATGCGATATCAAATTAAATCAAGATAAACCCTGTAATCTTACTATTATCCAAACCTCGGCTTCGAAAATGTCTATTGACCGAAGGGTTACCAGTCCTTTGAACGATCAAGTTACCTTGTGACAGCTGATCACACCTAATGACAACTACTTTCAAGCTCTCGAATTGGATTTACACCTTACTTCCTTATTACTTGCTTGTTACACCAACATATGCCCTTCTTACGCGTTCTTACCCGTTCTTACACATCCATGACAGAAAAGATTCCTGCTTTTCAATTGGATCTCCACCTTACCTCTTTATTACATGCTTCTTACACTAACGTATGCCCTTCTTACGCGTTCTTACCCGTTCTTACGCGTTCTTACCCGTTCTTACACATCCATCGGAGAAAAGGTTCCTGCTCTCCAATTGAATCTCCACCTTACTTCCTTATTACATGTTTCTTACACTAGCGTATGCCCTTCTTACGCGTTCTTACCCGTTCTTACACATCCATGGCAGAAAAGATTCCTGCTTTTCAATTGGATCTCCACCTTACTTCCTTATTACATGCTTCTTACACCAACATATGCTCTCCTTACGCATTCTTACCCGTTCTTACCCGTTCTTACACATCCATGGCAGAAAAGATTCATGCTCTCCAATTGGATCTCCACCTTACTTCCTTATTACATGCTTGTTACACAAACGTATGCCCTTCTTACGCGTTCTTACCCGTTCTTACCCGTTCTTAAACATCCATGGCAGAAAAAGTTCATGCTCTCCAATTGGATCTCCACCTTACTTCCTTATTACATGCTTCTTACACCAACATATGCTCTCCTTACGCGTTCTTACGCGTTTTTACCCGTTCTTACACATCCATGGCAGAAAAGGTTCATGCTTTCCAATTGGATCTCCACCTTACTTCCTTATTACATGCTTCTTACACCAGCGTATGGCCTTCTTACGCGTTCTTACCCGTTCTTACCCGTTCTTACACATCCATCGGAGAAAAGGTTCCCACTCTCCAATTGGACCTTCCCCTGAGTTCCTTTTTAAATGCTTCTTACACCAACGTATGCCTTTCCTACGCGTTCTTACCTGTTCTTACCCGTTCTTACACATCCAAGGCGCAAACCGTTTGGCATATTATCTGTTGAAGAAACACCCTTTGGATTGGGAATGGCAAAGAAAAAGAGCTTAATATTAATCCGAGTCACTGTCGCTATATAATACTATGCGTTTTACAAACTGGTTTCCAACATTAAAAGGGTGTAATTCAATCGGTGCCAATTGAATTAGTGGTTTTACGTCCTCATCGTCTTCATCCATCTTTTCCGTGGATTCATCACTTGTTCCAATTTCACTTTCTTCGCTGGAATCGGTTGCATAGGAAACGTTGACATCTTCACAATCACTTTCATGAACCTCAGTCTCGTTATCTTCAGATAATTCCTGTGTTCGGTGCAACTTCCAATTGGGATACGCTCTTTTGAATTTTGCATAGCTGAGCCAATCACGACGGAGACCAAAATGTAATAACCAAGCATCGTACAAAGCGTCAGGACCTCGCCAGTTTGTTCTGACTCTCATATGATAAATGTCAATAGTTGTCTTGGTAATTTTACGATAAATCTCATTCCAGGATTCGGTCAACAGCTTGTAAACTTTTTCCATGTATTCTTTTCCACTTTTTTGACTTGTTGTATCCATAAGATCACTGTCAAATGACAGATGTTGATACAGAATTCCCTCCGTTCTGTCTGCTTCCAAAATGGCGGTGTCCACGGCTTTTTGAGGGACGACATTGTCCAATTCTCCACCGTTATCACATTGTTCAGCTGTCGACTTAAAATAAGAGAATTCCAAATTGTCTGTATTTACCAAAAGGTTTCTTTCACTTCCATCGAAGTCGTTGTAAACGGCACCTTCGTGTTCTACCACGTCAGTCGCTCCATGCTCGAACAGTGAAAGGTGCTTAGTTTGATCCACCACATAATGAAAGACGTCCATGCAATGACGTCTTAACCATGCTAACAAAAAAGAAAATGATATATTTAAACACGACAAGCAAACGAAAACTGGAATTTGAAAAACCGAATAAATTTTAACAATCTCTTACCAGACACACTTGTGTCTTTGTGACGAAGTGCTTTTGTTTCAAATACCGCAAGTCGCTTTCGCACAGCTTCCACATCTTCTTCAGCACCAAAGTCCGGATAAACATTGGTGGTAATAAAAAAGCCACTATTATATACGAACGTGGAAACCTCTTTGTGCTTGATGGCTAATGATATCAATCCACCTGCGCAAAAAAAATGTAATAGTGAACAAATATCCGATGGGAAAGACGGATGATTAGAGAATCACGATTCAAATTATTTACCTTGAAGAACCGTCTTTGCCTGCTCACAGGAGAAACTATTGGATGTCCACTCGTCCATCATCACTATCTGCGTTGTAGGTTTAATATTGTTCCCACTGAAACGACCATCAGGAACAACGGTTCCAATGTGCTGCGAAGGAATAACACCTGGAAACCAATAATATACACACTAAGAACAGAAACATTTGCCAGGCGATTGCAAATAAACACAAATTACCTTGAAATGGACAGAACCAACTGGTTTTGCCACTGTCCGAAGGCCCAACCAAACACAGTTTTCTTTCTTTCCATGAAGCAATAGTTGATAATATTTCATTAGAAAAACCTACGTTGCCGACCATTGGGAAAGCTGTTCTGAATACTTAAAACGTCAGATCGTAATTCAATTTCATACCGATACTCATCACCTTTTCCATCAGTGATGTGTAAGAACGGGTAAGAACGGGTAACAAGGCCATCAATTCACGTAAAAAGAGTGTAATAAAGAACTCAGGGGGAGACCAAATTGGAGAGCGTCAATCTTTTCCCTCAGTTATGTGTAGGAACGGGTAAAAACGTGTAAGAAGGCCATCAATTCGCGTAAAAAGAGTGTAATAAAGAACTCAGAGGGAGAACAAATTGGAGAGCGTTATACATTTTATGTACTTTTCAGGATTTGGCACAACACCCTCTTGGTATGTGTAACGGATGTACGCCCTTGGTGTTTCTGTCATATTTTGTTCGCTCATGTCCACGAACTCTTTTCTTTCGATATCAAAAACGTAACAAAACGGCAGAACTTCAATGAGGTTGTAATTGATTACAATTGGCTTGATCAGTCGGCATTGAGAATTTGACAGGAATCTCGTAAGCTGTGGAACATGCATTGAAATTATGTCAGCTTCTTCACGGTTTCCCATGATTGACATCAAAAAGTTTTCCACCGAACTGCAAAATACATAGGTGAACTTTGCTTCCGTTATTTTTCGATACACTGAGCCGTCACATAGTCCAAAATTGCCATCGCGCATAACTCTTTCCACGACATCCACGGATTTGCAAAATTTTGACATTGGCTTTGGTTGTACTGGATTGCCGACATCTGAAAAAGAGTGAACAAGCGTTCATTAAGCCATTTAAAATTTCGGCAAATGAAAAAAACATCAAGAAGACTCACCGTTAGAATTGTCGATGAATTTGTAGCGTAATCCAGTGTATTTGATATTATGGAGGCCTTCTTTTACTTCTAGGCGTACCTGTTCATCAAAACGCTCCGTTAGAATAATTTGAACAGGTTGGACAGAAAAGTCGCTGCCCTCTGTTGTTACAGATACATTTGAAATGTCAAAGCCCTTCTCTCTTGCCGCTTCTTTAACGGATACTTTTTGTGATTGCGTGACGAGATCCATTGCCTTCTCACAATTGTGATCCTTCAGAACTTGGCATAGAGTAGCTACATAGCTTGATGTTGATGATTTTCACCTTGACCTGCAAAAAGGAATTATGACAAATGATAACAAAAACAAGGCGGGTTATTTGCAAATTATATGTAACTGAAATACCTCTTGATTTAATAGACTTGCATTCTTCAAGATCAAGTCCATTCGACAAAAAGAGTTTGGATATCTGATCTTCGACTGTGTGCAAGGCACATTCTGGCCAATAAAGGCCACCCAAAATGATAATCCAGGAAAATTTTCAAATTCTTCTTAATCACTCGACTGTTCATCATCAGAATGATCTCTTTTACGTTTGCTCGATTGTTTCTTTTTTTTGCCATAGCGGTAATGCAAGAGAAAAAACAAACGATGTGATTGCAATCACTAAGCAGCATTTCTAACTCTCTTCGTTTTGCCCATATTGTACATCGCTCGTTCAATTTGTTTGGCGACCATAAAGCTCGTACAGACACCACTTGGTAACGTCGTACAATAGGCGGAACGATATAAGACTTTAAAGCATTTCTTAAAACCTTACTTCTCAAAGTTAACTTCGGCTTAAATCTTTCTGCCATTCCAACAATCCGGTAAATACAAACGAAAAAGGAACAATTTTTTTCTTAAACGGTTATATAGCGTATAAACTTATTTTGTTCCTTTGTCTATATATTAATAGCCGATTCTCTGTCTGTCTGTCTGTCTGTTTGTTTGTTTGTAAGTCACGCAAAATGGTAGATTGAGTTGTGAGCGAAATTATTTCTTTTTTTGTGTGCGACGTGAGTTCGAAGCAAATACATTGCAACCCCAATCGAACGTGACTTTTTTGGCTGATGAACTAATGGGAATAACGTTTTGTTTTTATCATTACTGTTAGTTTTATATTCCACATTATTGACTTGGCTTTGAAAACAGTACATCAACTAAATACAAAGTCACTAACTGATTAAATATTTTGGACAAAAAGCAGCAGTGGCAGAATGTGGCAGCATATGTTCAGTTTTCCACTAACTCTTGCCTGACTGTCTGAGACGGGTGAACTTTTTTTTTGAGCAATCAAAATGTTTAAAAACCGATAGGTAAAAAAAGAGTATCATATCAAAAGAAAATGTTTTTTTTTTTTGCTTTTCTTTTAATAATTTAATTTGTTCTTTTAATTGTTAAGCGTTCTAATCGAACGTTTTTTATTCTATTTATTCATTTAGCACGTGCCTTTTTTCTCTCCTCCGTGTGAACTTTTTAAGAAGAGAAACCATTTTCCCCCTGTTTGATAGCACCCATGTTAGAGCGCGTAACGTTTTTAAAACAAAAGCTAATAAAAAGTTTTTTTCTCTCTACGTTTTGAGTGCAAATAAATAACACATTAAATTTGGGGTTTTTTGGAACCATTGTTTAAACTAATATTTGATATTTGATTTCGAATCTGTCGCTAGGATAACTGACGTTTTTTCGGGTCCACGATACAGGCGATGGGGTGACAAAAAATTTGGGTCTAACTTTTTTGGGAGGGGTCTGTGACGTCATCAAAATCTTTGAAGGATGATATCTCTGTAACGGTTGATCGTAGCGGAACGATCCCATACATTTTTTTTAATCAGTTTTTCGAGCTCTACAACATCGGAACACTTTCGGTTGCCAATTCCTTAATTTTATTTTTCGTGAAGTCAACGCATGCTGAACATGGGCGGCGAGCGACGCCGCCTTGGCGGCTAGTATAAGTAAATTTGCAAAGCTATGGAGCATAAATATTTTTATCATTTGCACGTGTTCCTATTACGTTAGTTCCTTTTGTTATAAAAGGAACAATTTCTGAGGCACTCTTGGGACCTTTAAAGTTTTTTTCAGATGCACGATGTTTTATAGAATAGAAAAGTCTTTGCAAGACCGATGTTTAATATCCTAAACGGTCTATGTTGTTCTGTATTCTGCTAACTTGCAATGTATTTGTACGGAAGACTTTGTTCCGTTATATATGAGACAGAATGTTCATGCAGATCATGCAGTCGTGTATAATACGGAACACAAGTGGAAAACCCTAAAAACTTTCTGCTGACCACTTTAGTTCGGTCTGTCAGTTTCCGCAAGTTTGCAATAAAAGAACAGCTTTTTGATTGGTCGAAATTCACACGTTTCCTAATTAAAACATTTGCATAAAAGGGATCGTCTTGATCTTCTGATTCACTACGTGACAGAGATGTTGAAAAGACGCATTTTATCAAAGAAGATGTGGCAAAAAGCTGTTGGAAATGAAAGGAAACCGAAAAGGTTGTCCTTAAAAATTACTAGCAATGGAGTATACATATGTCCTGCGAAGTCATGTGAAAGCGAAGGCTTTAAAACGCAAAGAGGTTGTAGAAAACACGTTTATACAAAGCATGGTTGGTTTTACTTTTTTGACGAGAAACCTGACGTTACCACTATATTTCCTGAATTTGCAACACGAGTATCCACTCAAAGTAAACAAAAACGAGGATGCACTTCTTCAATGCCGATGTTTGTTAAAACATGTATTGTTAGAAAAATGTTTTCAAAATGGCTACAAAGTCCAGGTGGAGGAGGTAGAAGTTTGTGAAAAGCGGAACAAGTAACAGCCAAACTATTAAAGTATGCGAAATTCTGTTGCGATGACGTATCTATCCTCTGGGACGTACCAGGATGTGTTATAGACTATTGCGTTGGATCGATTACAATGCTTTCTGACTTTGTGGATCACTTGAAGGACACTTGGAAACTTGGTCATTCTGGAATTATTGGCTACATGAACGCCATTTCTCACACGCTTGACTTCAGAAGGAGTAATGCAATTAAAAGCGAGAATATACCTGTATTCATTGCAGCTGAAATTTACTTAGACAGGGTAAAAAAGTGCTTAGCAAAGCAAATGAGGATTGAATGGAGTACAGTACTGAGCAAGGAATACCTTGAAACTATCAATTGTTGGGCTAGTCTTGAAGATTTACAAAATGTTATTCCTTTTCATGCCAACAAATTTTCACAGATATTGATTAACGCTAGTGATTCGAATGCCATCATTCCAGCACACGATTTATCTTTTAGCACTTCGTTTGTTGTAGCTGTACTGTTTCTAATGGTGAAAGCAAGTCGACCAATGACATATCAGTATTTAACTGTTGCAATGGTACGTGGCGTTGGAAGTGAAGGCGGTGTTATCGATCAAACAAGATTAAAAACAAATTATAAATATGGATTTGATACTCTCATTATTTCGAAAAGAGTGGTTGATATTTTGAATGAGTATATAGCTTGTATTCGGACTAGACTAAATCCTATCTGTGAGTACGTTTTGGTAACAAAGAATGGAACCCAGCTAAAACAGTTAAGTGATATTTTCGGAAGAATTATATACCAGGCTATTGGAAAGTATATAAACCCGAAAAGATACAGACAGATTATCGAAACGGAAAGCATGGGTAAACTGAACGAACGTGAGCAAGCGGCTTTATCACGTGATCAAAAGCATACATCACACGTAGCTAGAATACATTATCAAAAACTTCAATCAACCGAAGTAGCTCGTCAGGGTCAACAGTGTATGGAAAAGCTGGTGGCCATGGACAAAGAATGTACGAATAACCATCGTTTTAACGATCATTTTACGATATCAACTTCTAACGAACTCGACAGTAATGGATTGGACCGAAGAAATGAACGAGCGAAATCCTGTCTTGCTTTAAACTAGAACTTATCCGCTGCAGCAGAACCGCAGAATAAAGGCATCAAACGACAAAGCAAGGCTGCATTTTTGGCTACTGAAGATTCGTTTCTTTCTTATGGCATCAAAAGATATGGTCAGGGAAAATGGACAGCGATTTTACGAGATCCGGAATATAGCTTTCATCCTTCACGAAAACCGAGTACTCTAATGATCAGAGCAAAGAAGTTAAACTTAATTTAACATACGAGAATTATCTACTATGTCTGTGTTAAATTTGTAAACAGTTCGTTACTTTGTATGACTACATAAACACTAACTAAAGGGGAACAGCTTTCTTTACGAATAACAGTTGCTAGATCAGGATGTTCTTCAAGTTCCGTAAATGTTTGTTTACCAATAATGGGGAGATCCACACAAAGTTTGAACTAAGTGAAGAAGATCGAGGATAATTGAAAAGTTTGTTAGATGCAAGCGAAATAATAGGACCAAGACCATTTTATTTCGCAAATATAACCGACTCCACAGGACTGATGGCTAAGCTGATCTTCTTAAAGAGGAAGGAAAAACATAACATGTTGCTGAAAGACTTAAAACATATAGTACTTTTGAAGAAATGCAAAGAAAATTTAAGAGTGAAGAAAAACTTAAAATGAATATCTGCCTCTTCAATCTCTAGTCCCCTACGGCATTTAAATCACCTTATCATGCCTAATTCTACCTTTTGACCCTTCGATAAGCAAGTGGCCTTTACAACACCTTGTAATATCTGGTTACAATTTGTTACCTACTACCAGGCAATTTGATAGGAGTAATAAGTCATCTAACTAATTAGTTTCCAGACTCTCCGATAAGCAAGTTGTCTTGCAGCAACTTATCACCCCTTGTTCCTTCTTGTTCCTCCTAGTTTCCTCTTATTCCCCGTTATTTCCCATGCCAAGAAGATAAATTATGGACTTGCTCTACCAGACGGGGTACCTAGAGGGCGAGGGGAGGTGGGAGCAGGAGGTTAGTTATGGCGTTGCCTGTTTGTTGCGCCTTGTTTCCCCTTATTTCCCCTTATTCCTCCTTATTCCCCGTTATTCCCCATGTCAAGAAGATAAGTTATGGACTTAATTCAAACTTAAGTCAAGTCTGTTATGACGTCACTCTTTGCTCAGAACAGGTGATTTCAAGCCTCTTTTAAGTTCACTTTGCTCCGTCAAGTCTATAATCTTTTCTCTGTGACAAGGGGAATAACGGGGAACAAGGGGGAATAAGGAGGAACAAGGGGGAATAAGGAGGAACAAGGGGTGGTAAGGGGAAGAAGCGGTGGCAAGATAGCGTGCTGCTCCTCTGCGGATGGGGTGGGCGTTGCCTACTACCGATAAGAGGAAGGTCATCTTACTACTTAGTTTTCAGACCCTCTGATTAGTGAGTTGCCTTGCCGCACAGTTATGGACTTTGTCCTCTAGAGGGTGTTGCCAGTTTGTTACCCGTTGTTTCCCCTTATTTCCCCTTATTCCTCCTTATTCCCCATTATTCCTAATGTCAAGAAGATAAGTTATGGACTTAATTCAAACTTAAGTCAAGTACGCTATGACGTCACACTTTGCTCAGAACAGGTGATTTCAAGCCTCTTTTAAGTTCATAAACTTTTCTCTTTCATAAGGGGAATAACGGGGAATAAGGGGAAAGAACACGAAGCAACAAGGGGTGATAAGGTGCCGCAAGGCAACTTGTTTACTGGAGAGTCTGGAAACTAAGTAGTTAGATGACCTTAAAGTATTTATTGCTTTGTTTATTTATTTTTGTGTGGCTTAGATATGAAATATTCAATGTAAGTGCTACATAATTTATTCGTCGTCACTTATAACTACCACTTCTTTTGATACATGTGTGGCTACGAATGGTTTTCGGTCTTCATGTTCGTCGCTGCTGATTTCTATGGCGTACGTTGGAATTATTCTTGTGGCAAAAGATTTTCATTCAAGCACGAAATCGTCAGGATTGTCAATAGGTGCAAACAAATCAACATCGTTATCGGAACGAAAAATCTTCCGACTCAGTTCGCAATTCAGCTTGCACACTATTCATTGCTTGTATTTTCGTTCTCCAATTTTGGAAGCGATACTTAAAAATGCTCCACTTCGATATTACAAGCACTGTCGTTGTTGTCATCATCAATGTTATCGTTTTGTGTGAATCCAGCCAACGACTCGTCATTGTTACTTTTCATAGCATCTTCCGATAAGGTGCTTCCTAGTTGTGGATTTTCGATGAATAGCCGGATATAAAGTCGACCACATTCTTCTCTTCTTGATTTTTTGTCTTTTTGACCATAATATTTTTCAAGTTACAAAAGCCGAACAACGCATACATGATAATTTCCAACAATTGTTGACGTAATATAATCCCTTCAACATTTTTTGAATAGGTTATCTTTATAAACTTCTCTTCGCAAAAAATTCTGTCTTTTACCAGATTCAATCAAGTTATACGGAACACTTTTTCTCTTCTACGATATAAATTGTTATTATTATTATTATTGTTATTATTATTATTATTCAGTAATATTAATACAGGATATATACATTTCAACGAACTAAATCGCTGCTATCAACATGTGTCCTGTGGAAAATATACAAAATTAATAATTAAAGATTAGATTAGTTAAAAACATTTAATATACACTATAAATACAGATAAAATAAAATAAAACAAGCCGCATGGCTGCAACAGGTCACGACTTAAAGCTTTACTGTTATTTATTGCCTGAAGAATAGGTGTTTTTTATTTTGCTATGTTTTTTTCATTTTCATTTCATTTTAACTGTATTATCTTAACTGTATTATATACGCTTATGCTTTTTCTTCTCACGCGCGGAAAAGTAGGTTAGGTAAACCTCCCCCAACCATGCTGGGTCATGCTTTAAAATGTTCAATCTTGAAGGGTGAACGCTTATATAAATTGACAACTC
Source organism: Turritopsis dohrnii (assembly GCA_027922465.2). Classification (NCBI taxonomy): domain Eukaryota; kingdom Metazoa; phylum Cnidaria; class Hydrozoa; order Anthoathecata; family Oceaniidae; genus Turritopsis; species Turritopsis dohrnii. Next base: position 3,687 of record BQMF02000575.1, on the reverse strand, counting down.
TTAACTCGTTGAACTATGCATTCCCAAAAGGTAAAATCTGCATACCGTTTTCTCTCTAACTAGCGCCCCTCTCCAGTAAGCGCCCCCCTAATTTCTAAAAAAATTTTATAAGCGCCCGGGCGATTATTAGAGAGAATACGGTATTTGAAACTTACAAATGTTTCACAACTTTAATACACCTTAGAGGTCTCTGAAATTATTACGCCGACCTTTCAAAATAAGACCATTAGCATGTATTTTGATGGGTTTTTTATTTGTCGGTATTAGTATTTTGCTGTTCGAAAATTTTTGAATTTGAAAACTTTTTATGCAGGCTTAATATAAAAACTTCAGTCAAAAAAGTTAAGTAGAACGGTAGTTATGAAAAGTTATTAGTTTCAACAATTGGACAAAAGATGTCAACACTTGTCAATTTTTATGCAAAAAGTTTGTCAGGGGTATAAGCAGACAAGAGACAACTAAACAAATGAAATGGTTATATAAGTATGATACAATAACTAGCAGCAAATATTTACATCTGAAATTTAGGATTAAATACTAAGAAACCACACATATTATCTAAAATTAGTAGCATTAAAACCTTAAAATATGGAGTAAAAATTCCATGCAAAATGCTAAAAGTAAACGACCCTTTATAAACTTTTCATTCTATGTTTTTAAAGTGAAATTAATTTCAATTTAAGGCTCAAATAGAGAAACTGCCCAAATGAAAATATGAGTTTGGCAAAATACCTAAATGAAGAAATTTTGGTGCACAGTCAATTCGATTTATTTGGCGCAGGTTTGATTTTGCGCAGCCAAGATTATTTTAAATTTGGCGCAATTCGGACTTCTTGGTCAAAATTTACACTAATTTTAGACTATTTTTATGTTTTTCAAAGAAAAGATTTATATATTTGGTACAGCTCACTGTAAATTTGGTGCAATTTTTTGCTCCAAAACTTCTTCACTTAAGGTAATTACAAAATGATAAAGTTCAGAGTTAATAAACAAAACGTTTAATCAGCTCACTGTAAATTTGGTGCAGTTTTATTTTGGTGCATCTTTTTGCGCCAAAACTATATATGAACTATATATGTCTATATGAAGACAAAGAGAAAAAATTCAGTTTTAAATTTTTATATTCCTTAAATGCTGAACGGAAGATAACTTAACAAAATGATTAGAAAAAAAACTAAGCGAAGCTGCACGGACAAAAACCTTTATAAACTTTAAATAAAACAACAACAAAGCAAAACAAAATATGAAGCAAGAATAAACAATGTATACTGGATTAACAGAAAAATAAAAATAACAAAACATACTGTATCTTGTCAAAGCCGTAAAATAAACTAGTGATTCAAAGTTTCTTTAAGCATAAAACAACTGTAAAACCTATATAAAAACTCCACAGTAAAGATGAGATTCATTATCTCAATTTCAGATGGAAGGTCTGTAAATACTAAATATTTGTCGCTACCGTATTCTCTCTTTATGTGTATATATATATATATATATTAACCATTGTATATATTTGTTTTCTTTTATTTTCGATATGGAAGAGTAACTTCCTGTTATATTAGCATTCCTTCAAAAATATATCAGTTGTGTTTCTTAATCTCAGCCTGACAATGCTTCTTACGTGTTTCTAAAGATTTTGCCATTTTGAGCCTCATGTTTCCTAAACTCGTGTTTCTTAAAAAAAACAACGTGTATTAGAAAGACAAAATAGCAAAAGTATTGTTAAAATAGTTTTAACACTCAAGGAACCTCTAGTTCTATGTAACAGTTTTCTCGTTTTGTATTCGAATTCGAAATTGTAATCGTAATCAACAATTTATGGTTTCTTTCTCGTAGTTGTTTGTTTTTCTCGTGGTTTTTGGATTGTTCTTGTGGTTTTTCGTATTTTTTTTTTCGAATAAGCAGTGGGGTGGGCACTCCGGGGAAAAAATTGTAAATGGGGGGCCATTATAAAATGCACCACAGGGAATTTTCCCAAAATTACATAAAATGGGGGGGGGGGGGGGGGGGGGGGGGGGGTTGATAATAAAGTGGGGGTGAGGGTGGAAACTGTGGAAGTGAGATAAGGTTTGGCTTTTTCCTGCAAGCACTCTTATTAGAAGTCTTGTACAGTTATACTTTATATAGTACAAAAACACATTGTTTTGTGAGTCGATTTGTGAGAAGAGATCTTCAATACATGATTATTATGTTTGCTTAAACGTCTAATGAGTTATGATGAAATTGCAGTAGAGTACCATAATTACAGTTGTTTCGAATTCACTTTATATATAACATTCACAATTTGTTCGAGTCCGCACTTGTTTTCAACGATCCAAATGCCAGTAGCAGTACGCCGGAATTTTAAGAAAACAATGTACGTATAATTTACAGACCAACCATTTTGAGAATTTGGAAGAAAAAAGTAATAATAGTAAGAAATACAGTCGAGATCTACTTTTTCCCAAAATTTCGCCTCGCCTCGCGCCACCACAGCCGTAATTAAACAGTTCTCGGCTTTGCCGTGACCTGAATTAGTCAGAATTTTAAATATCAATTCAAATAGCATGTAGAGTGAGTGTAGAGAGGTGATTTGAATTATCATTTAAAATGCTGACTAATTAATGAGTAAAAGTATTCAGAATTCCTGATATTAGTTGGAAGCTCGTTGTATATTTTAGCTCCTTGAAATCTAAATGATTTTTTCCAAATTCTAATTTTACGTTTGGGAGCTTTGTGGAACTGTTATTGTTTCTTGTATTTTTAGAATGTTTGTTTATAGTAAAGTATTATTTTTTATCACACTCCGCCTCGTTTTCAATTGCGTTACTATGACAACCGAATCTCTTGTGCTCAATCATTAACACTATCACAATTATTACACTTATTGCAGATTACTGCAATGAGTCCCGTGACATTTCGTTACCATATTAACCATTGCGAAAACGAGGCGGAGCTTGATAAAAAATTAACTGGGGAAATGTCTATTCAAATGTCCACAAACTTTTCTACATGTGCGATCAAAATTATCACTCAAATTTAACGATGGATCGAGTTCATTCCCCAGGTAACAGTACGAGTGAGTGTGGTTGATTTGATGTCCATCAATTTTCAGTTGAATATCATTTTCCTTAGATAGTCTCTTTGCTGTTCCGAAGAGCATACTTTCCCTTTTCCCTTTCTGTAGGTTCAGTATAAGTTCATTTTCATAGAGATAATTTTGAAAATTTTCAATTTCTTCATTGAGAACATTTTCGATTTTAGACGTGTTTGTATCTGAGAAGTATATGACAGTGTCATCTGCATATTGAATACACTTGGACTTTAATAGTTGCTCGGGAAAGTCATTGAAAAATATCAGGAATAACAGCGGTCCCAGAATTGAACCATGCGGTACTCCGCTTGTCAGATGAAATCTGGTCGACAATTGTTTTCCAACAACTACTTCTTGTGATCGACCGAACAAATAGTCCGTAAACCAGCCCAATTCAGAATGGTCAACACCGTAGGAAGTCAGTTTGTTAAGAATGACATCATGATTGATAGTGTCAAAAGCCTTGCTAAGGTCTAGAAACAAAGCTCCTGTTAGCATTCCTTTGTCTCCAGCATCTCTTATATCATCAGTCAGTAAAGTTGTTGCGAGCTGGGTTGATCTATTTTTACGATATCCGAACTGACAGTCACTTAACAAATTTTCTCTCTCAAGAT